>JBAMNC010001853.1:0-50014 GCA_037902135.1 Cetoscarus ocellatus
GTTTCAACACTTGTTTTATACACCACAAGATAAGCTGGAAGAATGCAGCACAGTACAGGTAGACATTTAGCAGTTGTATGTAGTCTTGAATCTTGAGAGTGAATTTTAATAACTGCATAAAAGCAACTCAACTACCTGACTCTAAGTTATTCATTAATGGTGCAGCAGAAGCCAATTTAGAGCAGAAATGAGCCCAAGCAGAAAGCTGTTTGCGTGATTACTGGCCATGTCCACATTATTACACCTCACATGACTTCCTGATGACCCTTACTGTTAACAAGGTCATGTGATGCTCTGCTCAGTGCAGCCGACAGAGAGGTAAGGCAAGGATTTTATATTGGTTGGATATTCCACTGGTTTCCTCCTTTGTGCAGCACAATGAAGTAAAGGTTAACAAGTGTGAACATGCATGAGACGACACATAAACAGACACTCGCACACATGTTGTTAGGCAGGAGGAGGCTGCTTATCAAAGGGGAAAACATGGATTCCTTTGTGAGTTTGATGATGCAACAAAATGAAGACTAAAATGTTAACTGGCAACATTGTGCATTACAAAAAAGGCAGAAACTAGCCCAAAGTAATCTTAAATTATAACAGCTCTGGCAAAATGTCAATGAGTAACTAATAAAGAATTGACATTGTGCTAAAGTCAATAAAGAACAACACTGACAAATACCAGGTTATATTAGTGTATCCATATTTTCTTACACCCTCAGCTTCCAAACTGAAAAGTACATTTTTACCAAGTCAGGAGACCACTTCCTCCTGGAGTAGCAGAGGTTTTAGAGACAGTCCTGATAACAGAAGAGAAGGGGCTTAACAAAGAGTCACATCCTGCTCATGGCATTGCTTCACAGATTGCCAATTTCCTCTGTTAACAAACCCCAGTTCCAATGAAGTTTGGACATTGTATGAAACATTAATAAAAACACAATTCAATGATATGCAATCCTTTTTGACCTAAATTCAATTAAACACATTACAAAGACAAGATATTTAATGTTCAAACTGATAAACGATTGCTATTTTTTGCCAATATTTATATATTTTAAATTAAACACCTGCCATACATTCCAGAAAAAAAAAACTGTGACAGGGGATTTTTTTACTAGGGATGACAATATCCAATATTTCTGAACTCATTATCACCAATCTGATATTTTTCTTCAGAGCACAAAGTATTTACTTTGTGAAAATGGACTTGTTGCTTTCAGTGTTATAGCCTATTTTTGTGAGGAACAGATGCAAAACAAGACAAACAGATCTTGATTTTTTAATGTGCCCATGCAGTGATGATGAGGTGAAGCATTACGGTACATTTGTGTATTTTGCTGATAATAAGGTGATATATGGCCAATATGTATGGTCTATATATCAAATATTGGACAATAGCCTACCAATGTTTTACTTTCAGGCCAATATCTGCTGTTTCCAATATCATACTGATAATATCGTGCATCCCTAATTTTTACAACTGTCTTATAGCATCTATCTTTTTCTTCTCTTTCTTCTTTTTATCTTCTCACTCAAACTAAATCAAATCCTTGCTTGTTGACTGACTTAAGCTCCTCTACAGTCCAGTGTCTCTGTTGTTGTATTCTGTGTGTCATAATTATCCACACATTGTCAATGGGAGACAGGTCAGGACTGTGGGAACACTATTGTAACACATGCAGAATGTGTCTTGGCATTGTCTACCTAGGATAAGGAGGGATGGCCCTGAAAGCTTGAATGGCAACATATGTTGCTCCAAAACCTGTCTGCATCTTTCAGCATTAAAGGTGCCTTCACAGGTGTGCAAGTTACCCATGCCATGGGCACTAACACACCCCCATACCATCACAGATGCTGGCTTTTGAACTTTGCACTGATAACAGTCTGGATGGTCCTTTCCAGTGTTAAATTTGTCGACTAATTGTTTTTGTCATAGTTTTCATCAACAACCTTTTTTCCCCTGACGAAAACTAGACAGTAACTAAAAGAAAACAAGTGCACATGGACAAAAACTAAAACTAAATTAACTGACATTTTCATAAACAAAAGCTAGACTAAAATGTTTGACAGACTTAATCCAATCAGACCTAATTTCATCATGTAGAAAGTAGAGACAAGTTAGGAATGTATTCTGTCACAGCTGCATCAGTTGTGTGGAAAGGTTGGATGAGTTAAGAGGGACATCCAATCACAACTGCCTTAGCTTCATGGTGGTGGAATCCAAGTGTAAAACATGACTTCAGAAATTTAAGGAAACATTAAAAAATGCCTTACACTTTACACTTTATATTTTAGTAGATTAAATGTACAGCAGATTTCATCGAATAAAATGTTGTAAAATTTCATGAACTAAAACTAGACTAAAATTAAAACTATTTAGATGACAAAATTATGTCTAAAGCTAGAAGATATTTTAGGCAAAAGACTATAACTAAAACTAAATTAAAAAGTGCTGTCAAAATCAACACTGGTCCTTTCCATCTTTTTAGCCCGGAGAACACCATGTCTATGATTTCCACAAACAATTAAAAAACGTGGACTCGTCACGCCACAGCAGACTTTTCCACTTTTCATCAGTCGATCTCCGATGGGCTCGGGTCCAGAGAAGCTGACAGCTTTTCTGGGTGTTGTTGAAATATGGCTTTAGCTTTAGAGATTACATAGAGATTAGATAAGATAGAACTTTGTTTATCCCTTTGGAAGACTCCTTCGTGGAAATTAAGATTCCAGTAGCACCATTTATAGCAGATAAAAAGATATATAAAAAAGATAGATACAAACAGAAATATAAACAAATACAAATATATGGCTACTGGCTGGCTGCTGCTCCTTCAGTCTTCCCGTTACTCCTCTTCCCCCCTATTGAGGAGTTATACAGTTAGACTTTGCGTGGTAGAGTTTAAATTTGCACTTTTAGACATAAAGATGGACTGTGTGACCTGACAATGGTTATCAAAGTGTTAATATCCTTTACAGAATGATGCCTGTTTTTTAATGCTGTGTCAGGGAATCAAAGGTCACGGCGTTAAATGCAGTTTTTCAGCCTGGATGCTTACATGCAGAGATTTCTCTGGATTCTCTCAATCTTTACCCTCGCCAAGGAGGTTATGTTTTTGCCGGCGTTTATCTGTCTGTCTGTTTTTCTGTGTTCAAAATAACTTGAAAAGTTCTGAACAGATTTGGATGAAATTTTCAGGAATTGTCGGAAATGGGATATGGAAGAACTGATTAAATTTTGGGACTGATCAGGATCACCTTGGCGGAGGTCTGCGCTCTGTGAGTGCTTTTCTAGTTTGATGATGTTATGGACGACATTACTTGCAATTGTAAATTGAGAAACACTGTTCTTAAACTGTTGGTGTATTTGCTCATGCAGTTGTTCACAAAGTGGTGAACCTTGTCCATCCTTGCTTGTTAAGAGGATGCTCCTGTTTTACCCAATCATGTTTCTTAATATTAACCTGTTCACCTGTGGAGTGCTCCAAACAGGTGTTTTTTGAGCATTTCTCCACTTTTAGTCTTTCTGTCAAACATGCTGCAGGAATTAAATTCAACATGAAAGAATATTTCCAAAAACACAAGTTTATCAGTTTGAAAGTTCAATAGCTTGTCTTTGTAATGTAGTTAATCCGGTATAGGTCTATAATACTTCATTGTATTCTGCTTTATTTACGTTTATACAATGTACTAACTTCACTGGAATTGAGGTTTGTATATCTCTAGATTCGTCCCTGTACACACATCTAACCTCCCGTCTGTTCTGAGTAATTTATGGTCATTCAGTGAATAGCTTCATCCCCTGCCTGTGCCCTATATTCTCGCAGCCTTGAACATCCTCATACACATTTCAGTGATGCCATCGCAGACATGTGATAGCTCAGAGCATGGCATGGCTACGAGAACCTCGCTGCCGCTCTGTGAGCATGCCAGGACATCTAATACAGTCCCAGCATAGAGAAACGCGATGAGCCGCCTGCGCCCTGCGCTGTCCTCAGTGACTCCTGCTGGAAACAGCTGTAGCCTGCTGTTCGGGCCTCCACATGCTGCAGCGGAGGGATACACACTCACTCTCCCCCTCAGAGCCCCCTCACCTTGACCAGGTCCAGGGGATGCGTGCAGCAGGCGGCTCCACAGGACGCCAGCCCTCCGAAATACCAGCGGGACATCCGTTTCTCGGTCATGTTTGTGGACTCAGCGGTGACAGGCAGCTACAGCGGGGACTTCCTTCCTCCTGGTCTTCCTCTGACACGCTGTCCGCCCGCTCTGTCGGCTCCTCGGCCTCCTGGCAGCCTTTCTTGGTCTACAGGACGCGCTTCACGTCGTTAATCTTCAAACATGCCGATAAGAGACTGCGCCGCGGACCGGGGGACTTTGGGCAGCCTCGCGCGCACTCACGCCACATGATGTACGTGGACGCATGTGCCGCGTGTGTGTTTGTGTGTGCGCGCGCACTGGCTGCTGTGTTCGGGCCACGATGTGCGGAGCGGCAGGAAGAAGCTGCGCACAGAGGAGAGAGCAGCCAATTAGCTGAGGAGACGGTGGAGCTGCCTACCCGCCCCGGGCCCCGGGATCCAAAGGTCGATGCTGATGGAGCTGCAGCGGGGTCTGAGAGAGCTGAAGCCCCGGACTCAGGCTCCCAAGGCCCACTGTCACACAGCGAGCTGCCATGAGGGACTTAAAGAGACAGCCGTCAGCCCTGCAGCTGCACAGGGCGAATACTGACACTGTCTCTTTAAGAGGACAATAGTCTCTCCCCCAAAGAGAAACACAACATTCAACGAGAGGCCGTCAAAAACGGAGACTTTAAATGTTTACAACCACCTTATTTAAGCATTTGACTCATGTTATAGAGAGACAAGCCTTTTCTGTGGCCCGTTCGCTTTTTTGAGTGTTTTTTTTATAGCGAGTAGTCCAAATTTAACACGAGTTATCTCTATAGGAGCTGTTGTAATTCACTTTTCACAGAGCATCTGAGTAAAGGAAAATAAATAAAATACAAGCTAAACCAAAGATGGCTTCCCATGAACTATGGCTGTCACAACACCAGACTTTTTACTTAAATACCAAGTAACAGTAAGACTAGTTGTGACAAACTGACAAACATTGCCCATATGTTAGTTATTCTGTATTTGGTCAAATACAGCATCCTTATTAAAAACTGACTCAGATTGTACAAAATACATTTTCACTGATGTCTTTAACGTCTATTGAAATATATCAGAGCAAGTGGCTGATTTGAAGTCTTACTATGTTGTAATGTACTCTATTCATGTTACTAAAAAATTTTTGCAAGAAAAGTGTGCTTAATATACAGTGCTTAATGTATTTATCAGACCACCTGTCATAAAAGAAAACTTAAATATTGTAGAAATGTTTTGAAAACTGGTTGAAAACTGAAAATGTTTTTGTAATTGGTCATACATTTTGAACAGGAATGAAGAATTTAAAACTGAATTAATCTCTTTACACCTAACTTTAAGCCCACTCACTGGGCCTATCTGAGGAGTCGGAAATTAATCAAGCAGAACATTCAACCTCTAAAACTATTTTTTTCTGATCACTGATGGAAGCAAATAACTCTACTTTGAAATCCTTACAAGAAATTATAATGTGCTTTACCGTTTTATTTTTCAGCTTTATTGTACAACTGTACATTTGAAAATTAATGGATAACAATAAAAAATATATTTTGTCACTAAAAATCATTTTGTTCAAGGACCTTCCACTTACTGGTGTATTTCTTTTACAGAAAAAAATGAATATATGTATATATATATATATATCAGTAATTATCATTGCTGTTAATTTAGGACAGCTGTGGCATAAACCTTACATTGGGTGGTGTTCTGATATATTTTTTAAGCAAACAAATATATTAGACCCCGACTCTCTTGTGTCTAATATCCATTAAAAACACGTCCATTCATGTATTTGCAGGGTGTCTCCATTCTCCATGAGATGGTGCTTTCCTCACCAGATAAAATTCCCTCAGTATTTTCCTTGGTTAATAAAGTAGCTGTTAACTTAACAGAGAGCAAAGTTGACACCATTTATTCATATCTTGAAAATCTATTAAAGGGAGTGTCACAGAAACAATCATTCGGTGAGCTCCGTTCTCTTGAAGACATTGCTCTTTCTGATGCTGTCATGGTAGATTTTAAGTGTTCTTCATGGTTATTCATTTTTAATTATAGACAAACTTGTGGGCTGTATTAAGGGAGTAGGGCGGCTAGCTGCTCAACCCTGACATATACATTTCAGCTAGACAATCTTGTGACCAATAACCAAAACACTGTTTGGGGTTCTGTGAACAGTCTTTTGCTGAGTATTAACTGCTGCCCTGCCAGAGGTCAGAGGGTGGTGCTGAAGGGCAAAAAGTTTTCCTAAATTTACATTATTGTAAAAACAAAACATTGCTTTAAGATGTCCTGCATTACTCGGGTCTCCAACACACTTACAGGAGGAATACTAACAAAAGGGTTTTTTCACTTTCATCAGTGTTTTTCAGGAAGTGAAATGAACATTTAGGCATATAGAAAGAGGGAGGTTATGTTCTTTAGAAACAGATCACAGAAATGATTTCCCAAAAGATTAAAATTAATTTAATTAAATACACATTCATCAGAATAGATTGGACACATGAACATAGTGAAGGTATTGTTTTACCTTTGACCCTCAGTCTAATCAGTTCTCCCTCAGGGTAAGTAAATTTGGTTAAGAGCTGGAAAAGTGTTTTTCTGGGACATTAGGATGTCACATGGTAGGTGAGTCTTGACCGCGGGGGAAAACCGTGAGTAAATCATTTAGACATATGGCCCATAGGAAAAATGTGTCAGCGTGTATGAAACGTTTTCATACACTCTGCTTTTTTTTCTGTTTGTTAACCCCTGTGACCTTGAGCATTAAAATCCAACTCTAATCAAATAAATACACAAGTAGCCAGGAATGGAAATGGTCTTCAGTTTCACATGATTGAGTTGCTTTTTTTTTTTTTTAGTTGGAATAAGTTATTTTACTTGAATGTTATCTGTGATGAACAGATGATGGGTGGATGGATAGTGTTGTTTGGATCTCAAATTTTGATTTAAAGCAGAAACCAAGTTTAGTACCACAAAGAATAATTGATGGAAAACAAAATCTAAATTTTCATAGAGCATGTGTGAAGGGCTCCTCTATTTTACTTCAAAAACATTTAGTAATTTTTTTGTTACAAACCCTTTTTAAAAAAAAAAAAAAAAAGTGCAGTGACATGTTGGAAGTCCAGTTATACTTAAAGCAGCACTGCAGATCTTTTGAGCCTTCAAATATTCTCTCCAAAGTCTGTTCAGTGGAGCTCGACGCTGTGACAGAGAGAATGGCCCCCCTCCCTTCCCCCCACAGCGCCTCCCTGCTCTGTTTAGGGTCTATGTAACTTTTGCTCCCGTGACGGGGACACATATCGCAAGATGCTGCGAGAAGTGCAAACTGTTTTACGGCACTACGTGAGATTTTGCTTCCAGCTAAAGAAGCCGGTGTTTTGCATGTAGTAGTAGCAGCCATGGCATCTGCAAAGCGTGTGAGGAGGACTCTTTCTCCAGATTCAAGGGCCAAAAAGAGACTATCGGACAACGCAAGGAACAAAACTGGCGAGAGCGTCGGTTGCAAGACGGACGCCGAGCTTGCAAAGTTACTGCTGGACAGGTAAGGTATGTTTTCGTCGGGTTTTCCCCCGTTCAACACTTGGTTTCAGTTGGTGGTTGTTCCGTAGCATTGCATGCTTTGTGTAACTTGGCGGACGTTGTTTTGTCACTTAATGCTACCAGCGGTTATTTTCCGGCGAGTTTCTCAGATTGCTGGAGATATTCATGGCGCCGTGACGCTCGGTCATTCACTATTTCACTATTTCTTCTATGTCTTCGGACGTCCTGTCGACTCGCTTCTCCCGGCTCTGTATGTCAACAAATGCACGTTGCTGTGAGGCGCTGTGTTACGACAGTGCAATTACACCCAACGACCAGAGCGGCCCCTCGAGAGCAGACAAACCTGAATCTTACATAGTGGGGCTTTAAGGCTTTAAGATGATTTTCATCTACTTGTTTTTTTTTTCGATTGTTTTGCTTAAATAAATTTATAAAAGAAATATTTGAATACCATACCTCTGATGTTTACCATTGTTCAAGAGTGCCAAAAAAGTTATATTTTCAGCTCATTTAAGATCTATAAGGTCTTAAGAACAGTTAAATTTAGATTGTTGAATTGTGTAGGAACCCTTCAAAATAATGGGCAGTGTTCATCGATAGCAGCAGTCCTTGCTAATTAACCTTAGCATTTCTTCCATTACATTTACTTTACAGTAATGTAAATCAAATCAGTTTACATTTGCTTAGTAGTAATAGAAACACTGGAATTTTTACAGTGAATGTTCAGGTGGGAAAATCATTCAAATCCAAATAAAAGACTCAAAAGTCTTTTTTGTCAGACTTTAAATGGATGCTATGATTTAGTGGGGCTAACTCAGTTTCCTCAGTTTCTCACTCCCACAGTTCTTTTTCACCAAGGTCATAGAGATATTTATTTTACCCTGTTTTTGTTCAACATGTTTTTGCCCATGTAAAGCTACATGTTTTTTTTCGTCTATAAAGTGAAATACAAATAAAGTTTGATTGATTGATAACCATCGCACACATATATCTTAGGATGGTGCAGGAATGAGTCCAAAATATTGGAAGTAAGTTAGCATTTAGCACTTCCTGGTTCCCAAGTCTTCAGAGTAAACGGGATTTAGAATAGCAGTTTCAGATTAATGCCTGAAATAAGGTTTGTAATGAGCACAAAAACATGAGATCATAATGTTGAATGGGGAATTACAAAAAGCCTCTGATGTTGCCTGCTTTGGAATTTTAAACTGTTGTGTGTTTAAAATGAAGGTTGCTAACGAACTGCAAACAAGGACTACAAAAATGGCTGCGACCCAATGGCGAGCATTTCTGATTGACTTTGAATAATCAATTATTCGTACACTACTGCCATAGCCATGAGAACCAACTTGATCAGGTCACTTGATTAGGAGTTCAGTCTCAAAGAAACAAGAGTTACAAAATTGTAAATACTGTAGTTTCATAAGTCAAACCGCCATGTTGTAGTTTCATAGTAGCTCTGGGATTATATGTAAAATGAAAAAAAAATGTGAAAAGTGGGTTCATTTGTTAAGATCATAACAAAGAACAGAACATGTTAGTTTCATAATTTTTCGTCCACTACAGAGCTTATTATTAATGATCCCAAACACAGAGAAATACCCCATAGGCTTTTAGTGGGCTTGCAGGGAACCAGTGCGATGCCGGATCCCTGCATCACTCTATAAAGGAAGAGAAACAGACAGTTGGTCATTTAGAGGCATTTAATCTATCATTGGAGAAGGTCGTAATGCACCTCAAACATTTACTGCCATCTGCTGGGAAATAAAAAGAAGAAGAAAAGCCAGTTGTGTGTGACAGCCATATCACATACTATTGCACAACACAGAAGGCTGCATGTACTGCAGATTGTGTTGTAAGTAGGTGCTTCTTAAAACAGTCTGTTAGTCACTGAAGCCAAGTTTCAAAGCAGGTTCAAAGAAGTCTCTTGAGCTCTTGAGCTCTCTTGAGCTTCAGCCCCTCCACAGATGGAGGTTGATGAGCTCAGAAAAGGACCACATGCATTTAAAGAATACTTCACTGGACTCCTAAACTCATGTGAATCCAAAGAAACAACTAGTTCTGCAGTGGAAACTTGGAGTAAAACACAAATATGATGATTTTATTACATGATATTTATTAGCATCACATGTGGATATAAAATGAACACAACAAACAGGAACATCTATCAAAAATAATGAACATCATGCTGGGATTTGGAGAGAATCACACAACCAAAAAAAGTACTGGATCAAAAGAACAGGTTTGGTTGAGGTGGTTGATGAATGAGACCAAGTGAAACAAAAAAACAGAAACAACCTCCCCTGAACACATCAAGAAATCATATCAAGAGTGAATAATGGAGCATCACTCTGCCCACGGCCCACTCGTGTTGGAGCTCTTACATCAGCACACACAGACGTAGAACGCACACTGGCCTTCTGTACACAGAGCGCCCACACGCACACGCACACGGACACAAACACAAGCAGAGGCAGAGAGGAATCTGAAAAATGCAAGTCACACACATTAGTAAACATCTAAACATCTATTATTCGCCTACAAATCAGACAACTCCCACTCTGTTAAATAATTCAACTGGATTAGAAACCCTTTACTGTGTAGTTTGACAAATAAGTAAAATAAAATGTCTGAACATCCAAAGATTATAAGACACAGGGATGGATGGTATTAATCTTGCAGAGCTGCTGGATCCTCCTGATGCTATGTTTCTAATTAAGCAGATACATCTTGCAAAGGTTTAAGCTAGAGCTAATGAGCTTCGACTGCAGAGGCACTGAGCAGTCAGCCTCTTCTGGGGAGACAGAGGCAGGAGCTAGCAAACCTGAGGACATGGTCTACGGTGGCTCGATGCAGTTCAACACGAGGGAAACAGATGAAAAATACCAGACTTGTTAAAAATAAAAACAGGCTCAATATAACCCCCACCCCAAAACACTGAGAGCATTCAGATGTATTACATATTTAGATGAAAGCTGTTTGTTGAACCACGTTGTAAACACATTTATTTAGGTTGTTTAAACCATCTGCTCTCCCCCAAACAATCAGGTATTTGCTGGGTTTCCTGCAGTCAGCTACAAGCAGACACTTTAGAACCTACAGTTTTTGGACCTTCTACACTGGCTTCATTTTCAGCATCAGAGTTTGCTGTTTGGTTTGGCTGCTATTTCTAAAAAAAAACCAGAACAATAAATTGCTCAAAAACTGATGTCAAGCCCTATTATTTCTGATGCAATGGCATTAAAAAGCTATAAATATTGTTCAATTTTAATCAGTAACATGGCTTAGGTGTTTAAAAACAATCATTCACCATTTAAAATCAACATTTTAAATATATTATTTTAATTTAGCATGTTAGTGTCACTGATTCTAACTGTATAGTATACTTTTTTACAATTTGACATGGCATCTCCCTTTTTTTCATTAATATCAAGACAAATTTTATTCACTCCCGGCCACTTTATTAAGCACACCCATTCAACTGCAACCAAAATAGTTAATTAGCCATTGACGTGGCAGTAATTCAATGCATTTAGGAATGCAGACAAGGTCAAGCCAACCAACTGAAGTTAAAAGTGAGCTTAAAAATGGGGAGTGATTTTTGAACGGCATTGTTCTTGGTGCCAGACGGGCTGGTCTTAGTATTTTAGAACATCTGAGTGGGATTGTCATGCACAGCCATCTCTGGTGTTTACAGACAATGGTCCAAAAAAGAGAAAATATCCAGTGAGCAGCAGTTGTCTGGTTGAAAATGTTTTGTTGATGCCAGAGGTCAAAGAAGAGCAACCTGAGTGGGCAAAGATTTACAGAAAACAGTCCAAAGCAGAAAATATCCAGTGAGTGGAAGAACAGAGGACCACTTTTGAACACACAGCATGTCAAATGAAGTAGATGGGCCACACCGGGTGACACTCCTGTTTGCTAAGAGCAAGAAACTCAGGCTACAATTCACATAGGTTCACCAAAATAGATTGGAAAAATGTTGCCTGGTTTGGTGAGCCTTAATTACTTCTGTGGTTGTAGGATCAGAATTTAGCAGACATAACTTGAAAGCATGGATCCATCCAATTGCCACGACAATGTCTTGGTACTGTCTGAGCCCCTTCGTATCAAATAAGCATGGTAAATTGATATGACCTACTCATAAATTCAACGAGAATATCTGACGGATGCTTCCAGCACCGTACTGAATCCATGCCAGAGAGAATTACTGCAGTACTGAAGGCAAAAGGGGGTTCAAGCTAAAAGGTGGACCTAATAAAGAAGCTGGTGAGAGTGTATAAACATTAAGGATGTTGTTCTACCATATATCTCATTTGAAAATGTTGAAAAAACAAAATGACAAAAGCATCAGCACTCGCAATGAAAGCCTTTGACTTTCATTGAAGTTAATGCAGCAGCAACAAAACAAACAGTACATGTCAGCCTGAGGCTTTCATCAGCCTTTGTAACACTTGTGTGTGTGACCATCTAATATAATTAAGTAGATGATTAACAAAGGAACAACGAAACACAGAGGATACACATCCAAAAAAAGGGAGAATGTTGTAAAAATGATGTTACACAAAATAACTAAATACATACTATAATAAATAAGTCAATTACAGCATATGGAGAGACCCAAACTTAAAAATTGATCAGAAATCCATACAAGATCAATGACAAATAAATGAATTCATACATCAATAGATGAAAATACATAATAAAGATAATACTAATTGTTAGTACTAATAATAATTATAGAATATATTTAGTTGCTTTTTTTAACTTTTTTTTTGTAATATTCTTTTGTTTTGGACGTGTATCCTCTCTTTCTCTTTGTTTCTTTGTTAATCATCTACTTGGCCCGTCACCTGGCGTTAAATATAAGATGGTCACACACACACAAGTGTTACAAACGCTGATGAAAGCCTCGAGCTGAAATGCTATCATTTTGTTGCTGCTGCATTAACTTTCATAAAATTCAAAGACTTTCATTGCGAGTGCTGATGCTTCTGTCATTTGGGTTCAATACATTTTTGAGTCAGCACCAACAACAAGTGTATTGTGTTTAGAGAAGGGCACGCGATTATACTTTAAAAACTGTTGAAAAACACATTCCCCATCCCTAATAAGATATAGCACTGATCAGTTTGTATTAAAAAAGATTCTCTCTCTTTGTTTTCTGTGCACTACATGTCCAATGAAAAGATCTCATACAAAGGATTTCTCCTGTTGCTTCACATCTCCTGCTGCTCCTCCACGCGGGTTATCCTTCGCTGCTCCTCTTCCCACAGGCATCGATTTTCCATCCGGTGGAGAAGAGCCCACATGCAGCAGAGCGCCCCCCACCAGCAGCATCACACAGGCCCCCCAGCCCAGGTACAATGCCGGCCCCAGCTCTCTCTTAAAAGGTGCAGCCAAATTCGGATCGTAGAAATCCCTGATGATCGCGTAGGCGGTCCAACAAATCGGCACCAGGTAAGCCAGACCGGCCACGAGAAAGAGCACCCCGGACAACCTCGCCATCCGAGCCTTGGTGGACTGGCTGCTGGTATCCATGCAGTGCGTGCACTTGGCCCCTGCCACCCCAAGCAGGAGTGCCACAATGCAGAGGAGCAGGGAGAGGACGGTGAGGCCCCGGGCCACCTGCAGGGGCATGGGCAGGGCCAGAGTGGAGTCGTAGGTCTTGCACTGGATCTGGCCTGTGCTCTGAGACAGGCAGTTCATCCACAGGCCCTCCCAAACCACCTGGGCGATCACCAGCTCCCCACCGACGAAGGCTGATACGCGCCACAGGGGGGCCGCGCACACCAAGACCCCACACGCCCAACCCAGCATGGCCAGCACCAAGCCAAGGAGCTGGAGGCCTGTGGACGCCATGATGGCTGAGGAGAAACGCTGTCCACGTGGAGAAAATGTTCCTCAAGAATGTATTTATCAAATCAAAGTCTCTGGTGCTCACTATCCAGTCTTCAGTGATCGTTGGTTGTTGAGATATATTTCTCCTCTGCTCACTTTCCTCTTCGATTTGTGTGAACTGTTGATATAGCAGAATATGAAACAGTTTATTTTGAGAGGAAAATTTTGGTAAAACTACACAAGCACTCAGAGAGCACAGACCTCCACTAAGCAGCTCAGGTCAGGTAGTGGCTTTTCTACACCCCCTGTGAAAGATACAATTCTGGATCACCAGATCCAGAACAGCGCCAGGATCCAGACCAAACTCAACACATACATGGAGTTTATTATCCTGTATAAACACAACAAGTTTTGGGAACATCGCTTAATACTTCTATTTTACACAAATTATTGAATGTCGTCAATGGAATTTCCCATTATAAAGTTCAAAGTCATTTTGTCATATCAATCTGTATTGGATCCAGATGAAATTTACATTGAAGACAGTGACATGGACCCCAAATATCCTGTAAAATAAGAATTGGCAGAGATGTGATTTTTTTTTTTTTTTAAATCTGCACAATGTTAACCTATGGGATTTTTTGAAACTTCGGCAATTTTTTGCATCCATACAAATATCCGTATTACCACCAAAATTGAATCATTAAGATGGGTCTTTACCAAAATTTCCTGAAAATTTCAGCAAAATCCATCCAGTAGTTTTTGCGTAATCTTGCTAACAAACAAACAAACAGACAGACAAACAAACGGCGGCATAAACATAACCTCCTTGGCAGAGGTACAGTAATTATTTAACCATCAGGTCCCAGTGGTCCCTTTATTGAGGATATTTAAGTTTTTGCTTTTAAGGTTATTTTTTAGGAAAGCACATTAGCATCAGCTGAACACCTGCTAATATCATCTCTTAAAAAAAAAAGCTGTCATAAGCAAATGGATGTGAGGTGAACAGATATCAGGTTCAGATGTTCATCTGTTTTGTTATATCATCATTAGCTACCATCATAGCTGACATCTCGAACACTTGGGTGATCATTCAGAGAATACTTAAGATGACCTGTTGGAGAAACTGATGTGTTTTTAAACATGAGCTTTAATATTGACATTGTGAGAGAATTTAGCCAAAAAAAGTTATAAAACCATCTGTATCCATCTAAAACTGTCATATTATCATTGAAATTGGTATTGCACCTAATTTTCACAGTCAGTACGTCTAATATTTTTATAAATTGTGTTTTTTTTACCTGGACTTATGAACTAAACAAACCCACCAACCTCTTCATCAGTCACACTTAAGTGGGACCCCTTTGCCTTCAGAACTACCTTAATTCTCTTTGACATAGATTCAACATTCCTCTGAGATTATGATTCATATTGCACGATAACACTACACAGATTTGTCAGCTACACATTCATCTATCCATCATTTATTACACTGATCCCTTTCAGAGTCAGAGGGGTGGAGGTTGGAGCCTATCCCAGGTGACATTGAGCAAGAGGTGGGATACACCCTGAACCAGTTGCCACCCAATCACAGGGTCACATAGAGAGACAGACAACCATCCATGCTCACACTCACAGATAAGGGCAGTTTGGAGTCACCAGTCGTCCCAACTAGTATGTTTTTGGTCTTTGGGAGGAAGTTGGAGTGCCCAGAGAGACCCCACGCATGCACTAGGAGAACATACAAACCCACAGAGAAAGGCAAACCCAGGGTTCGAACCAGCAACCCTCTTGCTGAAGGGCACGTGCACTACCTGCTGCTCCACCGTGATCCCCTCAAATACACCATGTTTTGATTCATACAATGTGGGAATTTAATTTTTGAGGTAGAGACGCAAAAGTAAAAAAAAAAAGCCATTTTTTTAAGTTGAGTCCTTTTGTAATGGCTGACCAGCAACTTACAAGCTGTCAGCATTATTAAAAAACACAAGCACAAAATGATTACACCTGTACAAATGAGCAAACATTTGACCCCGAAATGAAACAATAACAGTGAATCAAAAGTGCAGTTAAAATTTTAAACACTTACGTCTCAGTCCATTATCCTGCAGGCAGATGTTGACAGCTGTGGTGTTGAAGATCCTCTGTGTTTGTTGCTGGTGTAGCCGTGTGTGAGGGGCTTTCTTCTGTTCTGAGTGGACAGCTTGTTCCTCTGGATGTCTTACACAGAGCTGTGGGAGGGCAGAAGCAGTGTGTGATTATTCTGCATACTAATAAATACACACACGCAAGACATGGAGAAAAAAATGACAGGACAAGGACACTTTGTTGACTGAAACCATGTTTTCATTACTTGGTGATGAAGTTACAAAGTGGAGGCACTAGATGGAGGTATGGAGCAGAAGATGAGAAGGCAGGTTGTGACGGGTGTGTCTGTGTTATGTTGGATAGAGATAAATAATGATGTGCTTTTAACTGAGCATTTAAGAAAAGAGGGGAGGGGGCAAACTTTCAGATGGGGGTAAGCCAGGTTTACTCATAAATTGCAGTTCTCAGACAAAAGGTTGTTATCCTTTATAAACACAACACGTTTTTAGTTAACATTTTGATTTTATATGATTTATTGAATGTCATTAATGGGGTTTCCCATTAAAAAGTTCATTGTTTTTTGTGATGTTAATCTGGATCAGATCCAGGTGAAATTTACCTTGTTAATAAAGACAAGGACCCCATATTATCCTGTAAAATTGGAAGCTAATCCATTAAGAAATGGCAGAGATGAGATTTTTTTTTTTGAAATTCTGTCCAAATTTATGGAATTTTTTTGATCCAGACCAATATCCATATGAAATTCGAATGACTCCTTCCCTGGACCAAGCCACGGCTTTGGTGCAATCTTAATGTAAATCCATTCAGTAGTTTTTCTGTCAACTTGCCAACCAAAAAAACAAACAAACAAACAAAGAAATAAACATACGACGGCAAAAACATGACCTTGTTGGCAGAGGTAATAAAAATAACTAGAAGTGCTTCAAGGGCACAAACCTCTGCAAAGGCATTTTCAACACTGTCAGGTTAGTTAGTCTAAAATGTGAAAAACTGCACACTGTTAACAAATCCTTGAAAAATTCTTGGATCTGCATCTGATTTCAGATCACCCCCAAAATATAATCACTTCTTCCTTGTGTCATGAACTAATTCCCTGAGGGGGTGTCCTCTTGGGTTTCTTCAGGTTTGCCATGTTTGCATGATGGTGCCTGTGATCTGTGATCCAGCACAAAAGCATTGCTGTTGAAAGGAATCCAAAGCTTAATTGTAGGTGGGGATAAGAAGCGCCTTAGTCTGCCGCCTCTGTTCAAGGATAGTTTTTCCAGTTTAACAATGATGCTTGACACCTTGACACTTCTTTCAAAGTAGCAGCCTTCCCTGGCCAGTATCCTAACATTGCTGTCCTCAAAGGGATGTCCTGCATCCTTCAGATGTAAGTAAACAGCTGAGTCCCGGTCAGAAGTGTTGGCTCTCCTGTGCTGGGCCATGCATTTATGTAGTGGCTGTTTTGTTTCCTGATGTACTAGTCCCTGCATTCTTCAGTGCATTTCACAGCGTATACCATATTGTGTCTGAGGGTTTTGCCCTTAGGGTGAACCAACCTCTGTTGCAAGGTGCTGGTGGATTGAAGTGTGCTGAGGTGTTCAGGAGGAAGTGATGAAGGACTGTAAGAGGCAGGGGGAAGGAACAGGGCTTATATATCAACTTTTCAAAGAGAGGAGCTTAGAAACTTTTTGAAGGTTATATAGTCAAGCTTGACGTGTTTTTCCTCAAACTTCACTCGCTACAACAGAATGACGACAAATTTGAACAGAGGTGAGTCTTAACTTTTATGAAGACATTTTTAATGATTTAGTGATACAACATTACAAACTGAAGAATTACCACAGGAGAGGTCATTGGGATTGCTTTAACTTTTTCTACATCCATTATAATCTACAAATCTGTTGACACTAAGTTTTTAATAAAGTGCATTTGTTTGACTGTAAAATATGATGAACTGTATGAAAGGCATAAAAAATATTATCTTTTTACCCAAAAGATGACAGTTTAACTTTTCCCTTTGTTCCCACTGCTAGGTAACGATCATTGTTTCTATACTAGAAAGTTATATACATTGTAAATCCTTTTTTTTATCTAAACTAAGTTAAGTACATAGAGAAACTGCACTGAATCTGGTAGTGTCACGTTATCCTGGTCGATATCTCGAGATTTTCATTTATATCAATATATTTCAATAACACGGGACAATATCGTCTATATCGATATAGTTCATTTTGCGGTAAAATGGCAATTTTAATTTTAAAATTTCTTCCCATGTGAAGCAAGTTCGCACCGATTTCTCCTGTCCACTCCTCTCCCTGTCTCACACACACACACAGCCTCTCTCCTCTCTTACTCTGATATCCACCCTACTCCTCCACTGTGTGGCAAACTTGGCGACTTTCTCACTAAATCTAGAGACTTTTCAAACCCTCATTGCGACTTTCTTGTCAAAAGCGACTAGCGACAATTCTAGCAATTTTTTTCCGGTGAAAACGGCGACTCTCATCGCTCTTTAGAGACTCGTGAAAGCACGTATCGTTTTGCTGTTTCTGTCCTCATCGATAAGCGGTGCCGCGGTGAGCCCCTCCCCTGTCTCACAGCGCTGTCAGGGGGTCAGTCCCGACCATTGCAGTCGGAGCAGAGAGGAGCGCCATCACCCCACATTCACACGCCGTTTACAGGATTGTTGAAATTTGCACAAAGAGGTGCACTTTTGTTGCTGTTCACATATTTTATTATTTGCAGAACAGAAACCCACAGTGGTCTGTTTACTGTTAGGCCTACTCAAAACCAGAAATACTTTGATAATCCCCAAGGGGAAATTCGGTTATTTCAGTTGCTCTTACACACCTTAGCAAAATATACTTGAAGTTCATTTTATTAGGTATGCTTGAGTATAAGTATAGCAAGTATACAGACCATATACTTGGAGTGTACTAGAAAGTAGGCTATACTAATTTAATACTTCTTCAGACTAAATTGGAGCATTTTTAAATTTATAAAAGTGTACATTAAGTTTACTTTATAAGTTCATTTCAAGTTTATAAAAGTACACTTTCAAGCATACAACAAGTACACTTATCTAAAGTACAAGGTATATACTTCTAGTCCACCCTCTACTTTATTGAAGTATACTTGAGGTATACTTTTATGAACGAAAAATACTATTTTACTACTTCAATTTGTTGTTATACTTTAAGGATACTTGTAAGTATGCTTAGCATATACTTGTAGCATATTATTTACATACTTGAATTTAAGTTTTCTTAAAGTTAATTCATACTGTATGTTCACTAGACTGCAATATATTAAACCTACACTATGTAAGATTCCAGCTTTCAGCTCTCTAGGGGCCTCTATGGTCATTGAGTGTAACTGCACAGTCGCAAAACAGAGCGCCTCACACCAACGTGCATTTGTTGACATACAGAGAGAGGTGAAGCGAGCTGAGAGACAAATAAACCATGTGGACTGATAAGGTACAGTCTGATCATGTTTCTTTTCAAATAATTCACTTTTCAAGTGTCAGCTGTCAGTTGTTAGCAACATGTACTTACGAGCTCAACAATAACAGGGCCAAATCAGCATTGGTCGGACATCCCTCCTCGTCTTTCAGCTCACGCCAGCGAGTGAACGCCGGGCCAATGTTTATTCCTGTCTGGGCATTTAGCTTGTTACTCTCCCGCTTTCTTTTTGTCATCTCCTCCAATAAAACATTTCTTTTCTTCTGGGTTTTTGCTGCTTCTACATGATAACTCTATGTTTAGCTTTTCTTCTTCTTCTTTTCATTTCTGGCAGACTAGATGCAGCTAAGGCGTATTGCTGCCCTCCACAGGACTTCAGCGCTGATTAGTCAGCACGATACATTCAGCGTTCGCCTCAACTTCCGTCTTTTAAACAAATCAGGAAGGAGGGGAAAGTGAAGTCAAAGTCAAAGCTGTAAATATTTGTTGTTTTTTAGTGTGAAAGGGTTGTTACCATCCACCTCAGAGTTACTTAGTGCCAGTGAAGGCGACACAGACCCCCTCAGACCATGACAGAGGTGTCATTCAACCTGTTGTAAGGTGGTGTACCATCACAATGACTCTAGAAACATTATATTATTATTGTTTTATCTTTTGTAAAGTGTCTTTGAGTCTTTCTGAAAAGCGCTATAAAAATTTGATGCATTATTATTATTATTATTATTATTATATTAAGGTGGGATAACTACGTAGTGTTTTTTTTTTTTTCTACGGTGAGAGAGAAGAGGGAAAGAGAGTCATGGTGGAGCCGGAGCGGAGGGACAGACTTGATAACGGTGAGAGAGAAGAGGGAGAGAGAGCCATGGTGAAGCAGGAGGGGCCCGCTGCCCCGGAGCAGAGGGACAGACTCAGACATAGCCATGCTACCGGTAAGTTGAATGCTGCTAACAGTTTAGCCGTCTGCTTACCGTTAGTAAAGAGTATGGTTGAAGCTTGACACAGACATTATTCAAAATTGTGCAAAGTGGACCGGTGAATTCCAGCAGTGGCTCGATAGCGACTCTGTCACAAAATGCTGTGTAATGGACTTGAGCTTATATGGTAAATGGACTTGAGTTTGTTTGGCGCTTTGCTAGTCTTTTGACCACTCAAAGCTGCTTTACACCACAGGTCACATCTACCCATTGACACCCATTCACTCACTGATGGTTCAGAGTTTCTATGTTAGTTATCCATCAGTATCAGCTAACACAGTCTCGCCCTTTCATCCCCCTTTACACGCCACTGACGCAGCAGTGGGAGCATCGCCATATGTTGCCCGGGCTTGAACCTGTAACCTCCCGATCACTGACCAAGCGTACTATCCAGCTGCGCCACTGTGTGCCCGTGTTCAGCTCGTAGGAGGGACGAACGAAACCTAACTCAGATGAGACTCAAATATCAACAGTTTTCTGGCTCTCTACCTACTGCAGCTTTAAGTATATAAAATATAGTATATAAAAGTTAACCTCAAGTATACTGCCTCAGTTTTAGTATAAAATAAGTATACTCATAGTACACTTAAACTACTTTTTGCTAAGGGCAGTATAGCAGTAGGAATATCAAAAAGACATTGAAATAGATAAGAGCATAAAAATTATGTAAAAAATAAAGGAAGCAGGTAGCAACATGTAGAATCTTTAACCTATACTTCAGCTTCCTTATGAAAGAAAAATAAATGGAGACGCTACATTCAAATTCATGCTAGTTTTCCAAAATTACCAAACCTAGCTTTTATAGCCTTGCAGAGCAGATGGACCTGCCTGATTCATTGTCTGAAATCCTCTTGCCAACTTTCATTGTCCAACGACTTCACGGCTAAATACCTTACGGCCCAATCAGAGAAGAGAGGTGGGAGCTGAAGACGTGATGTCAGTGGGAAGTGACAGCATGTTTGACAGCAATGTGACAGCAATGGCGGCTTCTGGATGCGGAAATATCTGCGGTTTTAGAAGAAATACACTCTATTTCTTTTTTAACAATCCCTTTCCTGAACTGGGTCTTACTATAGACTGGACTGATCTAACAAGACCATTGCTGGGCCAGCCATCTACTGCTGCTGACCTCTACATGTTGAGGGGGAAAACCCTCTACGGGAACTGCGTCATGGCCTTAAATAAGACCAAACTGAGTGAGAGGACAGACACGGTGTGGAGACAGAGGCTGAACGTAACTGAGGACATAAAACCAGTCTGGAAGGTGTTCTATAAAGCACCATTAAACAAAAGGACAGGTGACCTGCAGTGGAGAATACTGCAGGGGGCGCTGCCTGTGAACTGTTTTGTCTCCAAAATCAACCCTGTGCTGTCCAGTGCATGTCCATTCTGTGAGGAACCAGAGACTGTTTTTCATTGCTTCCTGGACTGTAAAAGACTGGTTGCTTTATTTAACAGACTAAAAAGTGTTTTTGAAAACTGTGGTGAGCCCTGGTCTGAAACTGCTTTTATCTTTGGTGCAGGATATGATAGGAAGCATTCAAGAAAGTGGCAGCTATTGAATTTTATTGTGGGACAAGCCAAACTTTCCATATACAAAAGCAGGAAAAATGCCGTCAATGGTGTTGAGGGGGAAGAGTTGCTTCAAATTTTTGTGTCCTTGGTCAGAGCCAGGGTCACTGTGGACTTCAGGTTTTATTCTTTCATGAGGAATCTGGATGAATTTGTGTCTCAGTGGTGTTGTACTTCAGCTGTTTGCTCTGTTGTTGATGAGAAGCTGTGCTTCAATCCTATTTTTATGAAAGCCTGAGAATATTTAAATACTGATCTTCATAAATTAACAGATATAATATTGTACACTGAAAATATTTATTTGTAAATAAAGTTGTGTTAAAAATCAAATCTTTTTTAAAAGAGGAGCAAAGAACGTCACTTAAAGCTTTTCTTATGGGAAATCATGTTTTTGGTCTTCGCCCAGCTGGGGATCACTGTTGGGGAACTGGGAGAGATGCAGAAATCCTCCGCGGACGATGCTGGTTAGTCTGTGGCAGTCGCGGTTACCCAGTGATACTTACTATGCTCTCCTCAGAAGTTTACCGAGAGAACTTTGTGGGCATTGTCTTTGACGGGTTTCATGTCACATATGAAAAGTAAATGGTACATCGGTGTGGCATAATTCCATGGCCGATATATGGAACTGTCCGTCTGGTGTGTCAGGTTAATGCTCTAGGGGAAACCCCAATTATGTCACGAAAAAAATATCAATATATATTGAATATTGCCATTCTGGTTCGATTGAATGCATCAAAGCTTCATCTCAAGGCTAAGGCAAAATATTGAGATATATGTTGATATATATATGGCCGAAAAATGTTGAGATATTGAAAAAATGCAAAATCACCCAGCTCTAGTGTCACATCTCCTGGATAAGTTCCCCTTTCATATTTTTTATCCTCATGTGACATGTCTTGTCATTCCTATTTAATTTTGAGATTACTTACCTTTGTCTCTCCTCTTAGGTTGTGTTGAAAACTTCTTCCTTGAGCCATGATCAATATTTACTGAAAATACCACCAAAATCTGTTTAGATGTTTTTGACTAATCTTGCTCACAGATGAAACAAACAAACAACGCCAGCAAAAAATATCCCTCCTTGGCAGAGGTAATAATGACTTCTCTGACATGGTCAAGAAAACCCACTTAAGTCCAAACTGAGCATCAGAATGATGAAGAAAGGTCATTTCAGGGACTGGACATGGTTTTTGCTGCCAGGAGGGCAGCCCAATGTTGCTTATAATAAGCAGACCTGACAACTGTGGCATTTGCAGTGCAGAAGCTGCTCTTGCATTAGTTACCTCTGCCAAGGAGGTTATGTTTTAACCAACATGTTTGTTTGTTTGTTTGTCCATTTGTTTGTTTGTTTGTTTTTTTTGTCAGGAAAATTACACAAAAACTACTGCTGAAATTTTCAGGAGATGTTGGGAATGGCTCAGTTTAAAAATGATTATATTTTGGTGGTGATTCAGATAACCATCATTAGCAAGGGATCGTTTTTGCACAATAGCTGTCTAATAATATTATCAACATTACTCTGGGTGCTAGGTGCCAGTTTTCAGGGTCAAGGAATCATATTGTGATGGTAATTTTATCAGCGAACTGTTGCTTATAGATGTAACAGCAACATGTGAGCTACGTTGATGGAGGTTTGAGCTCTCCCAGTGCTTTCTAATTTCTTATTTGTTCCAGCATGTTGATGTGTTAAGGGCATGTTGAAATCATTTAATAATTGCCTTTAAATTATTTATTGTTTCTTCATTTGCAGCCGAGATAAATTTAAGAGGCTGCACCCAACAAGTGGTCAAGAAGAGCATGTGTTTGGTTTAATTTTCTCAGTTGAATGTTCAGTTGTATGTTTCACTGTGGCCAAAGGTATCTTGTTATAGACTTATCAGCCTTTATGAGATATGCTAGTTCAATTGCTTATCAACACAAATTGCATAAGTGGACTTAAAATATCCTCACTATGGAGAGGTTTGTAGTGTTGGTATTTGCTTCTCATTTCATGAAGAAATGGGGTCAGGATCTGATAAAACTGTTACTACAGCTGTTATCATCTGTGCTAATCCCTGTATGTGCAGTCACTTCCTGCTGTCATCTGACTCGTAGCTCTTTCCTCTTCCTGCTTTAAAGGACTCTGATTGGACTGTGCTGCTTTGGGCAGAGCACAATAGTTGTAGGTTGGAGTTTGGCAAAATGGATCGGTGTGATTACAGTGAATCAGGCAGATCCTTGCACTGAAAGGTTTATGTTGGATGATTTATCTATTGAAAAATGTAATTGTAAGAACTCATTTTACTTTGCATTTTGAAATGATAAATGATGATAATGATATATTCAAACGTGTTTAAATGAGACTTTAAGTTTTGTTTTACTCTGAAAGTACACCAGGACAAAGTAGAAGCATAACTCTGTGTGTTGGGCCTTTTACATAAAAGATATTCTAACATCTTGAAGTCAAAATGATCGCACAACGATTCTCTAGTAGGTCTAAATTCTGACTTTTCTGGTCTTAAATTTTAGTTTTCTCTCCTGCTTGTTCACAGACTCAAACTCTCCAGGTCCTGAAGACCTGAGGATTATCCTGCTGGGGAAGACAATGTCAGGGAAGAGTTCAACTGGAAACACCATCCTGGGAAGAAGGGCCTTTAAAGCAGAATTCTCTCCATCTTCTGTGACCAAGACGTGTAACAGAGAGATCTTCTACCACGAGGACAGACCTGTGAGCATCATCGACACCCCTGGGATCTTTGATACATCGATGAAAGAGGAGGACTTCAGAAAAGAGGCTGATAGATGCATCAGGCTGTCTGTCCCAGGACCTCATGTGTTCCTGCTGGTGATCCGACTGGACGTCCGCTTCACAAAGGAGGAGCAGGACACTGTCAAGTGGATCAAGGACAGCTTTGGTGCTGAAGCCTCAAAGTACACGATGGTGCTCTTCACCAGAGGAGACATGCTCGGGCGGAAGTCCATCGAGACTTATTTGGACGAGAACGCTGAGCTCAGAGAGCTCATCAGGAGCTGTAACGCCAGGTTTATTGTGTTTGACAACACAAGCATGCTAAACCGCACTCAGGTGAACGATCTGTTTGAAAAGATAGATGAAATAGTGCAGCTCAATGGCAATCATTACACCAGCAACATGTATGAAGAGGTCCAGAGAAAGATCAGGTCCGATGAGTCGTGGAGCTTGTGGGGGGATACTGCAATCACTGTGGGTACAGGCTTGATGGCATTAGCAGCACTTGCAGCTGGTCCTGCTGTTGGAGTTGCTTGGATCACAGGGGAAATAGCTTTTACTATTGGATCATCTTTATTGGCTGGTGCTGGTGGAGTTTTTCGTGTCATTGGGAAGAAAATGAAGCCTAAAAAAGAAGACTTTTAAAACTATCAGGAAGTTCTAGGAGTCAGTCCTTTTATTTCTTTTTCCTAAATCAATTCAAATTCTGCCTTTTCCTTTTTTTTTAGAAGTAAGCTAATCTTTTTCAACCTTTAACTCAATCAACTGTCGCCTTAGCTGCACATGTCCACAAGCAGGCAGGTATTTTTGAAAACAGGTTCTCCTCTTTTGTTTTTTTTTAAATAAACCCCTTTACACATCTAAAGTTTTTTTAAAAAAATCATCCCTGTCCACACAAAACACAAAAATGCTTAAAAAGAACTAAACTCTTTCATATTACTTTGTGACATAATCGATGATGTGTAACTTTTTTTTTTTTTGGGGCAATTTTTATGCAAATACAGTTTTATTTTCATATCCATCCTTACCACCAATCTAACTGGTGCCACCGTTCAACTTGTTAACTGAATTCAGCTCGCATAAGTAATTTTTTTTTGTTCCAGCTCAAGAAACATCTGATCAATCCTTCCATTAAAACTGTTATTAAAAAAATGTGGTGGTACTCTTTGGTTTTACCATCTGCTGATACCATAGGAACCACAGTCGCAAGTGACCATGGGCCACCAGTCAACAACCACAACCAAAAAACAACCATACCAAAATTTCAGCCTGTTTGTATTGTCTAGGTGTTTTTAAAATAGCAGCACAGTGTGGTAGTGACAGGAAGTATGTGTTGGCATATTTTGTCCAGTTATCAACACTTAAATCAGCGATAGTTAAGCAATGTCCACTGAAGCACAAGCAAACAACAGTGATTATGTCCCATTGAGTGAATCCAACCGAAGGAGAGGTAGGTGCTAAATGTGACATTTTTGGTTTAAAACACTGTTGTCCTTGTCGACACAGACAGCTGAAACTTTCATTTATACATGTATTTTATATATATCTATATAAACATATATACTGATTGCTCTTTATTAAAGATTTTATTTTTTTATAAATATAGACACTGCTTAACAAATTCATTGCACCACCTTAAACAAGAAAACATAGACATTTGTTATATCTTTCAAAAACTGGTTTAAACTAAAATGTTATTGGACAAATACTTTGTAGAGGAACAAGGAATTTCAAACTGAATTCTCATTTTTATACCCAAATCTGAACATCTCACTGTGCCTCTCTGAGAAATCAGAAAATAGTCAAGCAGAACATTCAATCACTAAAAGTATATTTTCTGTTCAGGACTGTAAGTAAATAACAAAAATTTTAAATTTTAATCGTGAAATAATGATGTGCTTTACTTTTTTCTATTTTTCTGTATATATTTAAGGTGTATTTCCATTGACAGAAATTGTCTGTTTGCCCTCAAAATTTGATGGATTATTTGTTAAATGCTTTGGTAGACATTCATGTGGTGTGGTGTTTTATCTGGCTAGAAGTAGCCTCAAGTAGACGGCTGTTCTCATTGTAATGACAGCTGAAACTCTCCTTTACATGTATTTAGATTTATATAAGTATATATTCTGATTGCTCTTTTTTATTCATTTACTAGTAATTTGTTTACATGGAGTAAGTGAGCAACACCCCATGGTGGGGTGTTGCTCACCCCACATGTAAACTTAACAAAAACATTCTCTTTCAAAATCTGTCGAGTCTGTGCCATTTTTCCTCTTTTCAATTAAAAGGCATTGTTCAGTTTTTTTTTTTTTTTTTTAAGTTGGGTTGTGTGAGGTACATGGCATGAGCCTGAACGTGTGCCACAGTGTCACAACTCAGTTCTCTCTCTGTTCAGAAATCTCAGGACAGATGCTAATGCTATACATGGCCAGGTTTATTGTGTTTGACAACACAAGCATGCTAAACCGCACTCAGGTGAACGATCTGTTTGAAAAGATAGATGAAATAGTGCAGCTCAATGGCAATCATTACACCAGCAGCATTTACGAAGAGGTCCAGAAAAAGATCAAGTCTGATGAGTGGTGGAGCGCGTGGGGGGATAATTTGGGTTCAGGCTTGATGACAGCAGCAGCAACTACAGCTGTTCCTGCTATGGCTACAAAGAGTATGCTTTTAACTATTGCATCATCCTTATTGGCTGGTGCTGGTGGAGTTTGTAAGTTCCTTGGTGTGAAAATAAAAGGTAAAAATGAAGACATTTAAAACTATCCGGAAGTTCTAGGAGTCAGTCCTTTTATTTCTTCTTCTTAACCTCTTCAGCCCCACAGGACCCAAATTTGGGTCTGCTGGGGCTCAGGAGAAAAGCTCCTCGACACAACAGCACAAGCAGTGAACTGTGCCTTTAAGACTATAGTCATGTTGGCTTTTATTTGACAAATACATATATGTTTGACCTTTGGCTCAATATGCACTTTTTCTCAAAATCCTCACCTGACCATATTGTTATCAAACCTCTTTAATTTTTTTCTGCATCACTTCATAACATAATCCTTTGCAGAGATGATGTAAAAAACATTTTGTTATTCATTTTTAGAGTTTTTAGAGAGGGAGGCAGTTGTCTTAATAATAGGGGTGGGTGTCTTGATCCCTACCATATGCCCCCCAAATTTAACAAGTTCACTGTCTTGACAGGGGCAAAGCCTGAACATGTGCCACAGTGTCACAGCTCGGTTCTCTCTCTGTTTAGAAATCTCAGGACAGAAGTTAATGCTATACATTGCTGTACATGGTGCCAGACTCTTTGAGTAATAAAAATAATTGTTGGAGAAAAGAAGCCACAAAAACTGTGTGGGATCATCACATGATACAAACAGTTTGTTTACGTCCACTTAATTTTCCACAATCAAACTGCTTTGATTACGCGCTATTTTGAGACACGGCACAACCTATGTGTCCTTCTGCCAGCAGTGTAAGGATAAAATTAGGATCTAACTTGAATTTTGCCAAATACACAAATAAAACTTCATCCCGAAGTATTATCATCCCATGTTTAAGGATTATCCTGCCGACCAAGCTCAGTAGTTCTGGCAAAGAGCTCAGTTTACCCCCAAAACAACAAACACTGTGTGCTATCATAAAGAAACCTTATCATTGAAACCATGGCTTCTGTCTTTACAAAATAAACAATCAGTATAAGCACAATACTTATTGTGAAGATGAACTTTCATTCAGCTCCTCTGTTTAGGAGTTTGTAAAACCGTGAATCTGGTCCCTATGATTATTAAAGCAGTGAGGCTTTAAGACTGAGGTCACCATCTTCAAGCCTCTCCTGCCTTTTTTTTTCTTGTTTTTTTTGTAGCTGTGTAACGTTGGGGCTCAGTGAATGATTTCCCTCTGTAGAGTGTTTCCTTACTTAAAGGTGATCAGTCAGTCAGTGTTTACCATTGTCTTTACTTCCTTTAGGGAAGGAGGCACGTCATGGTACTAATAAATGAGCGAGGAGAACAGCATGTCATGATTTTAATGAAGAAGATAGGCAGATAGATAGCCTTTATTGTCCCAAAGGGAATTTTTTTTCACAGTCTGCACTAACACGAAAAACATTTACAACACATCACATGCAAAAGAAATCATATCATGTCATATCCGAACATTGGCATATGGACACTGGGCTCACTTGAAAGCAACAGTTAATACTACAGTAGAAAAAGCATTGATCTATTTCAGGGGCCCATGACACATGCTGTGGGGCTTGGATTCTAAAATAAGGTTAAATAATGTGTTTTTTTTTAAATGTAAAAGATTTCATTATTTTGAATTGTTAGAATTTCTTTGCCTTTAATAATGAGATCAGTCCCTATCACCCATTCTGCCGGCAGCCATAAGGGGCAGTTGGGATATCTTTGCTCCATAACCCATTTTGTCCTCATGTTTGCTGTTTTGTCTCATTCTTCCTGTTTTATTTTGAAAATTCACCTGTCTCTCCTTTCTTCGCATGTTTTGCTTCCTGTCTGGCGTTGCCACACCAGATCCCTGATTGTGCTTCCCCAGCTGTGTCTCATCAGCCCCAATCGCCTCATGTATTTAACCCTCATGTCTTCCACAGATTGTCTGTACCTCCATGTCACTTTCCAGTGTTCTTTCATAGCCGTAGTTTGATCACGACCCTCTTTGTCTCGACCTTGCCTTTCTTGCCTAGGGTTTTTGGAGACCTCTGCCTAGTTTTGCCTGCCTTTTTGTGTTCCAAACTCTGGACTGTTTAATAAACCCTGCTTTTCGGAGTGACCTGCTTCGTCTGCATTTGAGTTTTTTGTGTGTCCAGTGTGTGTTTCATGACAGTATTAGTTGTAGGAATAGAAATTAACAAGTAGATGCTTCATTTACAGTCACAAGGGTCAAAACTGTCCCTATAAGCCAATATAAGCTGAAAGGGAGATTTTCCTGGATAAAAAAAAGCATTAATATCAACTGATGAAACAGTTTATTATGCAGTTATTTGAATTTATACCTGTAATGATCATGACTACCACTGAGACAGGAAAAGAAGGTGGAGGCAGGGAGTCTGATTTCTTTTCTTTTGAGAAATGAGACACAAATGACTTTACATATCTATCTCTCTCTCTACATATATATAAAATTAGAGGTGGGGACAAAATATTGATACACTATTTTATCAAAATATTTGGTTGGGGTATATTCATAGCTGCCAGGTATTGATATTTGCTAATGTATTCAGTTCAAATAAACAAACCTTTCAGTTCTATAGAAGAAAGTCAGTAACTAAACTGGTACTGTTGAACCAATGCTAGAAAGGTCAGAATATATATAAAATGAATCAACAATCTTCACACTTAACTGAATTTGATGGATTATTTGTTAAACACTAAAGCTGACGTTTATGTCAGCCCTAATAATGATTAAATGACGTTAACTGAGACTCACAAACAAATCTGAGATTAAAATGGTAAAACACTAACTCAAATATCTCAAAGGTGCTCTGATTCATTAAGATCTGGTGCCTGTGGAGGCCACTGAAGGACAGTGAACGTATTATTGATATGCTAGCCCTGAGTACTGATATCTGATTCAAAACAAAAATTTGCAGACATGTTTAAGTGTAACCTATGATGTTGGTTCAAATTGTGAAACATGTTTGAGAAAAAGAAAATAAAAAGAAAACAAGTTTTTTGTTTCATACCGTTGCTTTACTGGAAACATTAAATTCACATTTTAGAACAAACTGTAGAAAAGACCAAACTTCAATCAAAGTTTTTTGTTAAGTATATCATAATGTGTGTCCATCACTATGTCTGCGTGATCTCCTCATACTGGGACTCCTTTTTTGGCTTTACATCTAATCCCCTTCCAAATACAAATAGCAGCTAAACCACACAATACCCCGAGGACGAGTGCAGGAGCCCCCAGAGCCAAGGCCACCGTGGTGTTAGCTCCCACGGCTATAACCACCCCGGCTAACACCAACAATACAGCGGCCGCAGACGCCACGCGGATATTCTTTCTCTTCACTTTTTTCTCCTTCTCCCTCTCTTTCTCCTTCTTCTCCCTCTCTGCGTCCCACATTTTCCTCTCCTCCTCCTTCTTCTCCTCCTCCTCCTTCCTCCTCAGCTCTTCCTCCTCCCTCAGCTTCTTTTGGGCTTTCTGGTACATCTCGTTGGTGTAGTGTTTCCCTCCGTTATCTTGTATCATCTCCTTGATCATGGTGATGAGCTCACTGACCTGCACGCGGTCGTCTGCGTCGTTGTTGTTGAAGGCGTGGTACCTACGTCCAAATGTGATGGAGAGCCTCCGTAGCTCCTTGCACTCCTTCAAGGCATTGTCGGCCTTGGCCTGGTCTTTGCATGTGAACAGCATGATGGTGTACATGGAGGCATCGTCCCCAAAGTTATCCTGGATCCACTTGACGGCGTTTCGCTCCTCCTCTGTGAAGCGCACTCCGAGCCTGATGACCAGTAGGAAGGCGTGAGGGCCGGGCACCGACATCTTGACGCACTCCTCTATCCTGGTCTTAAGTTCTTCCTCTGTGATGCCCGTGTCAAACAAGCCGGGAGTGTCGATCACCTGGACAACGGTCCCATCCACATCCCCGCTCTGTGTTTCGCAGTGTTTGGTGATAGACACGGGGCTGGGGTCCTCTTTAAAAGCAGCTCTCCCAAGGATGGTATTTCCTGTTGCACTCTTCCCTGATCCTGTTTTCCCCACCAGGACGATCCTTAATCCTCCAGATAAGTCCAGAGCTGTAACGGTAGAAGCAAAACAAAATTTGATGAGAGCAAGTAAAAAGAGGACCCTACATATTTCCTTCATGGACTGTAACAAGACTCGGCTGAGGCCAGGTGAGGTCAGTTATTAGATTATCATGAAGTCTCTAGAACATTGTCAATGCTTCTCAGTAGGTAATGCCATACTGTGTATCTCAACCAAAGTTTGGCTTAACTTCTCACAGACAAAGAGACAGGACTGAGATGGGACTTATTAGCCTCCTAATCAATAGCATATTTGCACTGACTGGAACTGGGATAATTCCTGGTGGCCCGCAGAGGCTGCCGTACAGTAACAAATTGATTATACAGGTTTCATGATTCCCACATGTGCCCCAAACACACTGAAGAATGCCAAAAGGATAGTCTCTTTCTTTGTTTTGTTTTCTCCCTGTGCACCAGTGTTAAATTTGTTGACTAATTATTTTCATCATAGTTTTGGTCCTCTACCTTTTCTCCCCTGACGAAAACGAAACAGTAACTAATAAAAACAAGTGTACACACACACACACCCTGTCATAAAAATGAGAAAGAAGAACGAATGAGAAAAAACCCTCAGACCCTCAGCCCAGGTCTGAGCTGTGGCCCACCCTAAAAGGCCTCATGAGGTGATAGTAAAATTAAATAAAATCATACATAACAAAGAGACTAACTTTGCCATGGAATCTGAAAGATTAGAATTTGATAAAAAAAAAAAAATACATCATAAAAAAATATTTTTTGATAATATGGCACTCATTCAAGTTTGTATCAGTCAATCAGTCAAGCAATCAATAAACTTTATTTGTTTAGTTTCAAATCATAACGAATGTGTTATGATTTGACAATTGATTTGAATTATATCTCCATTTAAATGGTCCCATGTCCTGGTGTGTTTGACCATTTACATCATGTCTTGGGTGTTTTTTTAAGCATGGACTTGACTTAAGTTGAATTAAAAAATACCAAGAATTATGTCATTTTCATTTCATTAGGGGATCAGATGCAGCTCTTTTCCCTCCCCTTAGGAAACGCTTTGATCTGAGGGGGCGAGGAGGCTATGATAATAAGCTCTGTGCTCATTGACTGGCAGCCCAAATGATTTTTGATTGGATGGGGGGGAGGGGTTACAGGCTGTGGAGCGACCTTACAAAACAGTAATGGCGTCTGAATGTCAGAAGCAGAAAACACACAAATAGGCGGAGGCTGTATAGCTATGACATCATAAACCCCAGTTACACAAAACAGAACCTTTGAAGAGGCATAGTGCATTTCTCCATGAACTGAGAGTTTAGTGAAGGGTTTCATGTTCTCCTGCTCCCCAAGCCCCTTCTGACAAGATTAAAAGCAAAGAAAATTAATTTTTCAGGACATGGGGCCTTCAAAGGTCATGGATTAAAGCAGGTGAGTCTGAACTTAAACCTCCACGACTATAAAGCGTCCCACTCTGGCCTTGCAGGTTAAATTTCTTTTGATATAACTACAAAATCTTGTCTGCCAAAGTTCTGTTAAATATGGTAATTCTTGATTTTAATCATTTTTATGAAAGTAAAGGCTCAAATTTTGATAAAAAAAAATATTGAGAAAAGTTTTTTTTCCACACTGCATCATATTACAGCACTAAAGGGGATCATTCTACCTGTAAGTTTAATCACTGTACAGTAGTGTGTTTTAGAGTCTGAGCGCTTTTTTCATTTGATATTTATGCCATCTTAACATTTTTTATGTATTGTTCATGTGGATTGATACTCTAGTTGTGTCTGTTTCTGAAATTACAGTCTAAGAGGATATTTAATCCATTTTTCCTAACATGGAAGAGAAAATGCGCTGCTTTGTCAGTCGATTGCATCTCCTCATAATTAAATGCTGGTTTTCAAAAAACAAAAACGTGCATAAGCAAGACAGAGGACCAACAGGAACTGAGGGTTTAAAACATGTCGAAGAAGAAATTAAGCTTGTTAGAACTCTTTTATTGTGAATTTTTTAACAATGGGAGTTACATTTGCAAGCTTCACTCCGGCCAAACAAAGCTATAACCGTATCTCTGACATCATCCCACAGAAATGTAGGTCATGGCCTCAGTGGAGCAGGCGGGCGGGGTCAGCCGGAGAACACTTCTGAGCATGTGCAGTGGGCAAGACAATGCAAAACATTTTACAAACAAACATGGATAACCTTTAAAGGGCAAATTATTTTATTTAGATGATCAGGCAATGTTTCTGCGCTAAGACATGGTATTAAGACTGGTTTTGAGTTTTTACAGAGGGGGAAATGAAAGAGAAAAGAAAATGAATTAAGGTAAAAGTTAATCTCTCTGTTGAGTGAGATATTTGGAACCAAAATACTTCATTTTAGCTCTAAAAGTTTCCTGGACACAGACCAAATACAAACATTTTTTTATTGCTTTTATTAACTGAAGACATTTAATAATGATGAAGTAAAGTGTTGTGGTACAGATCAACATTCTGCTGATAGAAAGATTATACAGTTTTTGTCCTCTTAATACACTGAAATAATCTCATGAATAAGCTCATAAAGTTGGTGTCAGAGTATCTGGAGCTCTACAGCATGACTCTACCTTCGTATAAAAATAACCAGAAGAAAAACTAGGCATGGGACAACATTTCTACTTGGAGGTACTCTACGTGTTTTTTGGGAGGGAGTGTTGTGAAGAACTTTGGGGGGGGGGTCTGCTGTGACTTTTGTCGAATCACCTCTACATCACTGCTGCCCCATACCCTATGCTAGTATCACGGCGACAGCAGCCGCTTTAAAAATCACTTCGCATTTCGGGGGACTACGCCGACAGGGAGGCGGTTTTCAGGCTAGTTGCTGCATGGCAGTGTGAAAAGGGCTAAAGGAATAAGAAATGATGCCTACCTGGCAAGTCAGTAGTTTCTTTTGTAAACTGGCTCTTTGAACAGCTGATTTGCAAAAGAAAGCGTGGGCCAGAGTGTGCCACAATTATAAAATTATCATGACTTAATTATTAACTGATGTAGGTATTACAGGCCACCCAAGAATCCTGCATGAATGTAAAATACCAGGCAAACATGGTGTTTCAGTAATTTTTTTTGAACATTGATTTAAATAAAATGATATACTCTCTCAAACCAGCACTGAGTTTCTAACCTTTGCTCATCTGTCTGTTCCAGACATATTTGCTTTCTGCAGGAGTTTTCATACTGCACTGTCTATGCACAGAGGCAGCACGATGACTCTTCAACCAGGTCCTTGTATGCTTTTAAGGATCAAATGTGGAAGTAGGTGGGTCATTGATATAAATCATCATCAAGTTTGATATGTTAGAGATCAGTAGGACAGCCCTCTTGTCTGAGCTTATATTGTTCATAAGACTACAGTTCCTTTCACACTCTGCTGTACTGACAGGGAATGTTTTCATACAGTTCATGAGTGGATTAGAGTCTTTGGCTCAATACTGGGCTCTTCCAGTTGGTCTCACATCCCATTCAGTGCTTGGTCTGTGCAAAAGTTGGATTGCTTGCACAGTCGCTTAACTTGTTTTTCACTATAGAGGATGTTGCAATCCTTGATGGTCACATCTTCAAAAGACAACATTTCTCCAGATTGTTCCCAAGGCTTTGTAAGACTGATAGGCTTCGGCTTTACATTTTTTTTTAGGGCTGTAGACCGATACTCGTCAGTCTGTTTTGCTTCTAAAGCGTCACTATATTTCTCAACTGGACTCTCTTTGGATGAATGAATCACTCTGAGCATTTTAGCAGATGCTCTGTTCTGAGGAGAGTTAGAGAACAAGACTGAAGCTCCTGTAATAGGAGACTTAATACATAAAGGGTGTCATACATGAGCCCAAGGTCACAAATAAATTCTGGACTTTGAACACGGTCTAGTAAACCTTTGTACATTTGCCTGTCTTGGGTGGATCTCATCATAGAAAACATTTTTAAAGTGCTGCACAAGAGCTCTCAGGGATGTCAAAACAGCACGAACAGTCCTAAAGCTACTGGCCACCCAGCGTCCATACAAGATTCTGCCTATGTGAAGAAGTTGTGAGACTATATAGGCTGCTGCATGTACAAGTTCACGTTAATTTTTACTTAAACAGGTGAGTAACGTCTGTACTATGACATCCGCTCTCTTCTTTTCCAGTTCAACAAGTCCAAGGAATGTGCACTCAGGGCTTTTTCTTGAATTGATGCGTTAATAGAAACGTTGAACAGTGGAATCAATGTAAAAGTGTTCTCATGGCAACCATAAACAAAGGGTCGCCATTATCTGCCCTATAACATCTATAAAATTAAGAATTTCTATGTCTTTAAAAGGTAAGTAAATATTTAAGCAAGTAATAGCTTCCTACAAATAATGCATAAGCATAGAATCAGTTTATTTGTTCCTGAAAGTTCCAGATTAGGGTTTTTATGACTTGTTGCCATTTAGCCAGTCCACCCTGTTTTAAAGAATTTATTCATTGATGTAAAATGGCTAACATTATTATACTTGCAAAGGAAAAGGCTTTGACAAAGAGACTTTTCCACAACCTGGCAACCTAAAACTACAGAGTAAATAATTAAAGAGTTTAACTAAGGTCTGTATTATAAAGTGGAACACAAATCAAAGTGAGTCACAGTGTGCTGAGAGTTTCCATGAAAGAAACAATGAATGAGCCTACCTTCAAAATTGTTCAGACCACACCCATCGGAGCGAGGAAGAGTTTTCTGCTTTTTCTCTCGCAGTGGTATCGCTGTGACATGAAGGGACACCAATGAGACACGAAAGGAGAAACCATTAGTCACCAAACTCATCATCAAGGTCCACATTTTCAATTTCCCTCTGTGATCCTGCCAGTGTTAGTTTCAGCCTTATCTCCTCAAGTATTCAGAGACTCAGAGCTGTTTCTGGGGTCAAACTGTGCTACAGATAACAGGTCATAGGTCATATAAATTGTCTTACCTTCAGCCATGACTTCAGCTTTGTCTTCTCCAGTTCCCAGGTGGCTAAAAAAATTATTCCAAACCTGAGTGATGTTAATCGAGCAGCTCCAGGCTTGACATGAGACATTAGTGTTGTGGGAAACTTCTGGAAGCCCGGCCGAGGCACAGGGGAAGCTTCCTATTTCCTTCCATTGTCTTGGTTTACATCTAAAAATGTGCATTCCCTCTCAGAGGCTGTCCAATATGTGACTGCAACCTGAGAGGAAGATTCAGAGCCTTACGCTGGTCATTAGAGATACTTTTACTTTGACTAAGTAAGGACATACGGACATATAAAGTGAGGCAGACTCAGTTCTGTTCAGAGTGAAGTTGCAGCACATCTGTAGTTTTAGTTAGTTTGGTTTTCTTTCACTCTGCTCTTTGCCAGGCCGACCAAAGTCTGCCAAATATCATGTTACTCAGCCATCCACCACTAGTTGGGGCTGTCACTGCAGTCTCTGTTCCTGCCATCTGGTCTATTGTTGCGCTCAGAAATGACTCAGAAATAAAACCAGCCATTGAGTTGTAACATTGTTTAGCTGGAAGCAGTTCAGCAGTATTTTGAGATTTCAAAGCTGCATTCAGTGTCACATCCCACAGGCATATTCACCAGAGCAATGTGTCACCATGGATATGGAGTATATGTTTATAAATGCTGCATTAGCTAGCTGACTGCTGTGATATTGGGCACACTCAAGCTGCAGTTCACTAACTGTTTGGTTCATTTCCCCTGTTTGGTCCTTGTTTGGTTCGGATGTCTTTCATACCCACCAAGAGCCAAACTCTAGTTCACTTGGAAGCAAAATGAGTCCCCCTGGTTTCAGCCAGACTGCGTTCAGTTCTCAGAGTTTGCTTGAGCTTTCACACACACCCAAATCAATTCAGCTTTCCGAAAAAAGGCAAACAAGAGTTTGTTTTGCTTTTTTTGTTTACTTTTATTGCTATAAATTCACATCCGGTGCAACAGCTAAGTTTGTATTGAATTTACATGTGTTTACAATGTCAAATTTGTTTTCTGAGCCTTATGTTGATACATAAAGGGTGCTACAAAAAAGTAATACACAGTAAGCAAACCAATAAAATAGGTTTGCTTACTTAAAAACAGGAAAATGAAGGAAGCATAGCTTATTATTTTATCTTTACATTTCATTGTTTTCCCTTGCTTAATTATATCTACCTAATTACAAGCACCACAGCCTTCTCTTAGCTTAGACTGTCAGGTAAAAATTAGAACATTTAAAAAAGAATGAAAATAAAACAAATTACTTCTTTTGAAGGATTTCGTCTCTCAATATGTGAACAGAAATGCTAGTTTTCTGGTCAGTGTACACCTCACAAAGTGTAGTTTCTATTGAATATAATTTTCAATTTAAACAACAGTAAACATAATGTGGGTGTCTGTGGGTCACCACACACTCAGGTCTTCATTAATTGGCAGTTTTTATTAGAATAATAATCATGATAACTTTATTTACAGTTTACCAGTTTTGTGAAAGAAGACCAAGGCTGGGACTGTATGAGGGGAAATTTTTATGTTAAAAATAATTATTCTGGATTTTGAGTTATGCAGCTTAGAGTTTCCCTGGCAGCAGAATTTTACATACTGTGCCTACAATTCCGAATAGTTTTTGTGGTAGCATCTATAGTTATCAGGATTGAATGACCAAAACATACAAACATCACAACAACATACAGTATATTTCCTCTTACATTTTCTTAATTTGATAATATTCTTGGGGTGAGATTGGAAGCTGTGGAGGGCCTTATGCGGCCAGTAGGCCACCAGTTGAAGATCACTGCTTTAGATGGAGTAGAAAGAACAGGAAATTGGAAAGATGACATGATTTAAACCCCTGCCATCAGGACAAAACCACTTGGCTATCAACTCCCATACGTCTCTTTCAAGCAGCTATAGGCTTTATGTCCAAGTGCTCCAACTGCAACTGAAGCAGGATGTGAGGGATATATCAATGTCATTGCAAGAGCTGCACCAAAAGTGAGGACTTTCTGTGTACATGAACTATCCTCCTCTTTCTGTCTTGCCCTCTCTTCTTCCTCCTTTCTTCTTTTCTCCTCTTCTTCCAGTTCCTTCTGAGCTCTCTGGTACATCTCATTGGTGTAATGGCCTCCTCCGTTGAACTTCACCATTGCGTCTATCTTATCCAGAAGTTGATGGACCTGGTGTCTGCTTTGTCTTTTGCCATTGATGAGCGAGTGGTACCTTCCTCCACACTCAGTGACCAGTCTTTGTAGATCTTTGCTCTCACCGATGAAGTCATCTACAGTTTTACCCTCCAGCAGGTCAGCATGCGTGAACAGGACCATTGTATACAAGGAGGAGTCGGAGCCAAAATTATCCTGGACCCATTTCACAGTTGCCTTCTCCTCCTCTGTGAATCTTGCCTTCAGGTTTACTACTAAAAGAAATGCATGGGGTCCAGGAACTGACTGTTTGATACACTTCTCGATCTCTCTCTTCACCTCTGCTACATTTTTTTTGGTGTCAAACAGACCTGGACTGTCAACCACACTGATGGTTCTGCCTCCCTCTTGGACCTCCTCCCTGTTGCAGGTCGTAGTCACAGACTCTGGTGAAATGTCTGTTCTGAAGGCATCATGTCCCAGGATGGTGTTTCCAGACGCACTCTTTCCTGATCCAGTTTTCCCCACTAGAACAATTCTCATGTCTTTCCCATGTGACGAACCTTACAACGAGAGAAACTTGTATTAAATACGGAAACATCTGATTTCAGAATGTGTTTTACATAAGAAGGGGGTCAAAAAAAAACCTCCATATAAGTGAGCAAAACTTATATCATTGAGTTTTTCCCTCTGTGCTGGTGACAGTTGTGGGAAGACACATTGGGCTCTAATGTCCTGGCGCAACTCAGGGTGGCGCAGGGTGGCGCAGCCTGGCGCACTCTGCGCAGTGGTAATTTCGTCCGGTGCACCCCTGTGCGCAGCCAATTTGGCAATTTGGTAGACCGGCTGCGCCGAGATGGGTGTGACGGCACACCAGGGGGAGGTGCTGAAAGATTCAGCTTGGCGCAGTGACAATTTCGTACCAAAAAACCGTGTGGAAGGTGCGCTGAAAGCCCGCCAGCTCCAACCTGGTCTATTCTCGGCGCAGGCAAGGCGCACTCGGGGCAGTGGTAATTTGGCTGACAGGCGCACAGTGAACACACGTCACCAAAACCTCACAGGCAGGTATCCAGAGTGTCAGGCACATTTCAATACAATAAACAATCACAACAACCACTATTTAATGTAACCGTCTGAACCAGCACATACATTTGTATCTATATTAATTGTCCCGTCACATCTGATGTCAGATCAGAGACATTTGCCATAACTAACGAGTTCACATCTCTCAAGCCAACCACAAACAGCCACATCATCCGATACGGAGTATCCGGCTTCTCTCATCTCATGAAATTAAATGGAAAAGAAAAAAGAGAGAGACGCTCGCTGAATAACTATAAGTCACTCGGTGTCTTAAGGATTTACCTGCGATTGCCCATATTTCTCTGTTTAATCTTTATTCGTAACGTGATCTAAAAAGATGGAGTGCATTATTGCAAGGAGGATGAGGAGGAGATATATTTTCCCCTAAGGCGCTGCTATTTGGCGATGACAAAACAGGAATGCAAGTGGATCACAAGCATGATGAATGGATTAGCCTGCTGCTGTGTTTAAATGTAATTGTCACTTAATTTTGTACTCCTATTATGACACAGGAACAGGTTACATCTGTCCCACGAGGTGGTCCACACGGTGACGCGCATCGTGGCTCCGATGCGCGGCCCGGTGGCCTCTGTGCTCTCCCAGTTGCTGCAAAAGTGACAGCGGCTCTGACCTTCTTCGCCACCGAGGTGAAATTGTCACTGCGCCTTGCCTGCAGCGCATTTAAAGGCGAGGAGAGGCGTTCATTTGATTGGTGAAGATCACACTCGGCTGTGTTAAACCCACTCAAGTCTTATCTCCTCCCTCTCTGCTACATGCGCCGGCAGGAGAGACGGAGGCGTGGGTGCGCCTGCCTGTGCCAGACTGCGCCGTGCACGAAACTTGCAAAATGCCCTGGACACACCCCGTTGGGGCGGCGCAGGCGCGGCGCAGGGCAGGTGCGCCCCGCCTGCGCCTGGTCTACGAAATTAGAGCCCATTGTGTTTTCAGGCTATCTGACTGTACAGATCATGGTCTTGTTTTAAATGGATTAAGACTGTCCTACCTAGTTGATCTGGGTCACTGCTTCACTCCAGCTAGATCTTTCAGGTCATTCAACCAACAGCTTTGGAGGCGCCAAGGTCAAGTCTCAGAACCAGAGGAGATCGAACATTTGGCTGCTCCCAGGCTTTGGAACTTGCTGCCTCTCTATGTGAGATCTGCTCAGTCCCTCATCACTTTCAAGTCACTGCTAAAGACCCATTTCTTCTCTATGAACTTCTATTAAACAAAAGTCCTCTGCTATATTGTATCCAGACATCTTTTTGATTATTTTTGACTTTTTTATTATTATGTTGGTTTTATGGTTTTAGTTTTCATCTTGTTTGCCCTTAGCCGTTGTGCTGTCTTGTCCCATTTGGCCATTTTTATTTGTTTGTTTTCTGCCTTACAGTGGTTTTCTTTGCTCTTTGTCTCTTTGTGGTTGTACAAATGTGGTTTATAAATGAGCTATATACATGAACTTTGACCTGACTTGTTATCACAATCTCTCAGAGCCCTCAAGGGATTTTTCTTTAGACTTTGACCATATGTCTACCTTTACCAATTCATAACAAGTGTTATCTCAAGGCACTTTACAATACAGCAGGCTGAAGCCAAACTTTACATGTGACATCTCATTTTCAAGAGGGACCTCATGTCTATGTGGTTGTAAAGATAGTTACCATGGGTGTATAATCAAAAACAACAACAGATAGAGAGATCAATCTAATATTACAATTAATATCTATAATGATCATGAACTGGAGATGAATAATGTTGATTAATATAGCAGTATCTCGCTGGCCAAGAATAAACATGAATCTTCTAAAAAGTGTCCATCCATCCATTATCTATACCGCTTATTCCCTTTTGGGGTTGAGGGGACTGGAGCCTATCCCAGCTGGCATTGGGCCAGAGGCATGGTACGTCCTGAACTGGTCGCCAGCTGATGGCAGGCCAACATAGAGAGATAAACAACCATTCATGCTCAGTCACACATAAGTGCTATTTGAGTCACAATCAACGTAAAGAGCACGTTTTGGTACCAAGACCCACGACCTGCTGCCTTACCATGCAGCAACCAACTTTCATACTGTATGTGGGTGTTTAATGTGGATCATTTAATCAGACCTGTGCTTTGACTCTGGCAGCAAGCAGTAAGACCACATATCAGCACAAGCAGGCTACACCAATGAATCCGGGCTTTTGACCCCAACATTTTTATCACAACAAAGCCTGTTTCACATGACGGACAGAAACAAGTTAAAGACAAACATACAAAAATATTAGATTTTATGTTTTCCCAAACATCACTCTAGTTTCATTTCCTCAGAAAACAGAGATCTAAGAACAATGACTTTCGATCATGGACAGTAACAAAATGAATGTACTTAAGCCTTGTACTTAAGTATTTGGAGTGACCGTTATTAACTTGTGTTCTTTTGTTCGTTTTGCAGTCAAAATTTATACTTATAACTTCACTGCATTGGTATAAAATTGGGATTCACAGAAACTTATACTAAGACATCAAATGAAAATAAAACAAAAAATCATAACCCAGGAGGTAACATTTACATCAACATTTGTTTGCTTGTCTGTTTGTGTGCAGGCTAACTTATAAAGTTCTCAACAGGTTTTGATGATATTTTCAGGGAATGTTGTTCATAGCACAAGGACAAACTGATTAGATTTTGATGATGATACAAAACGGCATCCGAGAATTCTTTGAATGATTTTTCACTTGTGATGAAAATCTGTCATTGTTGAAGAGTAAGCAAGTTGCTTTACACATAATCCACACACAGTCTTAAGCTGTATACCAATACCCTCACTTTTGCCCTCAAGTCTTCCTGGAAGTGCACTAAAGTGCGTCCAGTGCACCGGGGATGAAACTGTTCAGAGCTGACATGGGACAGTATCTGAAACGTCACATATTGCTTCATATCTTTTTGCCTTGAATGACTAAGAGAAAGTGAGATTTGTCACATATTGCATCATATTTCAACAACCCCTAGCTTCATTTCAGCACATGATTTTATGTGTGATGGTATCTAAACATGAAATTCTTGTTGTTAAACTTTTAACTATTGTTATCTGCAGCTTTTCAAGCAGCTAAACAACAAGGGTAGCAGATTGGTTGTTACACTGTTGAACAGATGAGCAGAATATTGAGCTAAATCCAGGCCAAAATTTTTGTAATTTGGAAAAAAATGTGATTGAAAAATTAAAACTGGAACTGAAAGTTAAATGTTCGATCTTGAAATAAAATTAATTAATTAAATTAATAATTAGCGTAAGATGTGTTTAGATACACCTCTGATTCAGCGCTGTAATTATTTTGATGAAGTCATTTTCATGTCTTACTGTTTTTAGATTCATTTTTTTTTGTTTCAAACTCAAATCCTATTTTGTGGTTTCAGGTTTCTTTTTTCACCTTCAGATTGTATTTGTTCAGTTTCAAACTTTTGGCCTTAGGGCAAGTATCGACTGAGGAGGGCATTGGACTGTGAGTGACAGCACAGCAACGCCTTCCTCAGTTATGTTGCCTTCAACAAATGCAGCGCAGCGTCACAGAGTGGAATACAATAACGTCCTCATACCGGAGCACTCTGCAGGTGCACACACACACAGGTGAGATATCCTATTTTTAGAAAGGGTGCAACAGAAATGCTCCTAAATATTATAATGCTGGGTAACTTTTGAGACGTACGGACAGTCAGAAAGACATTTTTAGGAGTCAGTGCAGGGAGTATGCATGAAGGTAGCATCCATCCATCCATTATCTAAACCGCTTATCCCTTTTAGGATCATGGGGAACTGGAGCCTATCCCAGCTGACATTGGGTGAGAGGCGGGATACACCATGTCACCAGCCAATCGCAGGGCCACATAGAGAGACAACCATTCACTCACACACTCATACCTAAGGTCAACTTGGAGTCACTAGTTAACCCAATGAGCATGGTCTGTCAGAGGAAGCCTTAATGCCTGACAGAACCTTCACATGCACAAGGAGAACATGTAAACTCCACACAGAAAGGCCCTGGTTGACCTTGCTGTGAAGACTGCTGTGCCACTATGCTGCCCTAGCATGAACTACCTTAATGCTATTAGCTGCTGTTAATGTTTTAGTCCTTAAAAGTCTAGGTCAGGATTTTTGAGGTGGGGTTTGTTCCTAAAACTGGCCACACTCTTATCCCACCCAGTTTGACATGAGCTTATGATTTATTTTCCTGAATTGACAGGTGACGTGGGTTTCTCCTAATCCTTATCCTTTTTAAGGACTACAACATGAACAGCAGGTAATTAAGGCAGGTCATGCTAACCTTATGCCTACTTACTGCACAGACACAAAAAAGCCTAATCCAATAGTAACATATTTCACCTGTGAGCCTGCACCTGCAGGTTGCCCCAGTGAAAAGGACGTCACTGTAACACACTGCGTGATACTGTGCTGCATTCAGAGCCTGTGTGGAAACAGGATACATAGTTTCTATAAGTATGGGTATTAAACTTAACAATCTGGCATATTTTACAGTTTTGTATATTAATAACTACCAAGTGTTGTCTAAAAGAGCTTGTAAAGGTAACTTTGTCCTCCATCACTTCATTTACAGGTATCAGGTGAATGCAGTGTAGAGAAAGTGTTGAGTCATATCTATCATAGTTCCCACATTTCATGAAGGCATCATATCTGGGGAAGGCTTTGCTGTGCTGTCACCTCTCACAATCCCGAGCCCTCTTCAGTCTGTACAACCCCATCACCACCAGCACCACTCACACACCAGAACAAGGCCAAAAGTTTGATACTGAAAAAATACAACGTGAAGATGAAAAAAAACCCAAAACAAAAAAAATAGGATTTGAGTTAGAAACAAAAAGACATGAATCTAAAAGGATTGAACCTGCAACTGAAAACAAATGAACTGAAAATAATTTATTTCATCAAAATAATTGCAGAGATGAATCAAAAGTATGCTTAAATAAAAGAAAATCTGCTCTCACACATTTTTCATTCAATTCAGTGGTATTTTTTTAAGATCAAACATTTAACTTTCAGTTTCAATTTTTTAATCACATTTTCTTTCAAATGCAAAACTTTTGGCCTGGATTTACCTCCATACCCTGCCCGTCAGATGACCAGTGTTGATCAGCTGCTTAAAACATTGGAGCACAAGAAGAGTTTATGGGTGCTGTGTCTCAAAATAGTGCCTAATCAAAGCGGATTGGTAGTGGAAAACTTAAAGGTGGCGTTGGTAGGATTTTGCTAGCTAATGTTAATTTTTTTGTGTTCCATCTGTATCAAATGTTGGAATATCTATTGAGAGTAGTATAATTGCACTAGTGCGAGATCTCTGCGTTTCCATCTGTCTCTGTTATGAGCTGTCAAAACTTTTTCGACCGCTCCAGGTATCTTTGACCAATCAGAAGAGCCCCTGAGGCTTCTGTCCTGATTGGTTTAGGGGCGGCACTTCGTCCTTCATCGTGATTGGTTGTAAAGCTCTGTGAACGCGTATGAGGAAGTAGAAGAACAACAACAAATCTCGTACAATGGCGAACAGCAATAATCCAGCGGGCAGCAGGAAGGTACCGATTCCACCTATGCCCCAGGCAGCTTCCACCCAAAAGACAAGGACCGTAGAAACGCTTACCGAAAAGCGAGAGTACAAGAAGGAGGAGGACCGTGCGCGAAATAAAACAAGAATCAATGTCAGCGTTGCGTTCCAGAGGTGGAGGACCCTTCAGGTTCTCAAGGGTTTCAAATCCGATGCAGAGCTATCTATGTTTCTGTTGGACGGGTAAGTTATTTTTTTCCTCTTATGTTGTTGTGCAACATGCGATGTATTACTCGGTTATATAATATAAAACAAACAAATATGTTTAGATTCCCTCTTAGACGAGTACCTTATTGACATGTACTTTATACGAGAAAGCACAGCCTGTTTCCCCCATGGGCTTTGTAAGCTCAGTATCAGACATTGTCGCAGTAGTAGTGTTGCTCATCGTTGAGAAGCCTTTCGGTAAACAGCTCACTGTACTGGAGTGTTTTTGATACTGGCGTTTTGATACCGGTGTTTTGATGTTGCGCTGCGGGCATATTTTTGTGGCTTCTTTTCTCCCACAATTCTTTTAAATAAGCTGAGCATTTGGCACCATGTACAGCAATGTCTAGCATTAGTGTCTGTCCTGAGGTTTCTGAACAGAGAGAGAACTGAGCTGTGACTGTGGCACAGTTTCAGGCTCATGCCATGTACCTCACACAACCCCTCTTCAAAAACCTGAACTACCCCTTTAAAGGAAGAGTGGTCTGATGTTTGCTTGTGGCTTGCATTAAAGGCACAAGTGGGCATCCTCAGACAACACCTGAAAAATTGGACACCCTACGTTTTGAGCTCCTTAGCAGAAGTCTGCGTTTGAGGTGTACAAGGGCACAAGTGTGTGTATTGGGACAGGGCATTTGTTTTTCATTTTGCCATCAACGATGAGGAACCCAAAGTACCTCCATGCAGAGCTCCTTGAATCTTTTGGGGTCATTGATGTCTGCTTATAGTGTCCTCACTACTTGTTCTCTTTTTTCTTAGGTTTTCCTTCAGTTTGTGTTTACTGAGGTTGTCTCCAGGCGTCCTGTAACCTTGCAGTGCAGCAAGACCTGTTGTGTGAGTTCAATGTATAAACCAGCCGGATGTCAGGTTGAATGTGTGATTCGGAAAAAATTCAGAGCACTTTATTTTTTCTCAAGGAAGTCTTCGCGATTTGCACTACTTTATGATGCAGCAACTGGCTGTGTGTTCTTCTGCCTATGCACATTGATTCAGCAGATCTGCTGTTTCGCTCTGTAGACTCATGAGGACACACAACAGCAGAGGCAAGAAATAAAGAACCAAGTATCAGAGTTTTTGGCTGAAGTGATGATGACATTCCTTTGACTGTGGATACAACTTTGTGAACCGGAATAAACAGAAGGAGAAAGTCCGTCCAGCACTTGGTTGTTGCCTGCCTGTCAGTGATAAAAGACCTGTAAACTGCCTTTTTATCAGTCTTTTGCTTCAGTGGTCCAGACTTTAATTCTTATTCTTAACACAAGGTCAAGTCACAGGGGGGCGGGGGTTGTGCAATGTTTATAGATTTTTATGTGTTGAAATCTTAGCCCACTGCTGTGTTTTTCTTTTGTTTCGGTTTGGATTGAAAGACACTTTGTGTAAAGCTAACAAATACTGTGTTCTAAGATTGTAAGTGCATGCAGAGGTCAGTTTAGAGAGTTCATGGGCTTTATGCACTCTGCCAAAAAGGGGCTTTACCTTCTGCTTAAGCGGGGTGCACACATAAGGATTTTCTAAATCTGAAGAAATTTTTTATCTGCTAGAGACTAAATACATTAAACAGATTTGATCGTACTGTGTGTGGTGTGCTCCGATAATCTCAACACAGCACACCACACACATAACATTCTGTCCCACCACTGATATCTAGTCCTCAAAGGACAGAAATCTTGCGTGATCAAACGTGATCTAAAAAAAACAAAGAAGAAGAAGCATAGCAACAATCATAGACGTCTATGGCAACAACCGGAGAACACAACATACAACATGGGAGAGGACATACGAGAACAGGGAATGATGGTGGTCTTTGGACTATTTTTGACGGAAAATCGGGAACTAAATAAAAGAAAAGACTGTGGAAAAATCCTGGAGACAATGTGAACACGTGAGCTGGTCCTCTGTTTCTAAGGTCCACCAAACTTTATGTTTATGTTTCAGGTCGGACGTGCTTATTTCTATTTACGACTGTTTCCCTTGTTCCTTCGTCAGCTCGCCTCTTGATTGGCAATATTTTGTTCCATGTCACAATTCACAGAGTCATGACTCGGGAGTCGTCGGCTTTCCCCACACACATGAAGATTTTTGGTCATAAATATTGAATAAGTTTAATATTTACGATTGTTGGCCCCGACCTGTTTCTGAGCCGATTATCAGGACAAATTCATTCTTAACACACCTCAGACCACAGGATAATCTTATAAGACAGAAGATAATCAGGCATTTGCCATCCTTGGTCGGAAGGGGGAAAGTTGGGACAAAAACAGCCCGATAATCTTTAAGAGTGTACCCAGCTTTACTAATAAAAAGTGTAAAAAGTTTCATAATTTTTTTGTTCCCCCACAGATATTATCAGCAATAATCCAATAACCCGCACTGCTCTATTCTCTATACTGAAGCAAACAAAAGGTTATAAATTGGAAAAAAAAAAGTCTAAAAAATGAATGGATGTTTTTTTTTTATTCTGTTTTTATGGGTGGCATTTGTTCTTTGTTTGATAACATGAACTCAGATAGACATTAATCAGTTTTTTTAAGAAGAAACAACTGCAACAGAGATTAATAAATGCCTTTTTAGAAAAGATGAAAAGAAGTTCACAAATGTGACAATTAACTGTAGAACATGAATAACTTTGATGGGACAACATAATTCAGCACAGGAAGGAGACTGACAGCTGAAGTCATTCAAACACTTCCAGTATACTCCACAGCTCTCCTTCACCACAACATGATGCTCGTGACATAAAGGAAGTACTCTCTGCATCATTGGTGCACTCATTCTTTAATCAACCATCTCAGTCTGATTAACATGTGGTCAATGTGATTTATTAAGGCTGCAGCACATGCAAAAAAATGAAAAATTATCCTATATACGTGAACAGTTAAATGGTTTCATATCTTGTTCCAGCATTACCAACAAGACTTGATTCTTTTAGCCTAAGACCATGAGTGCTCATATGTTATTATTTGCCTTTCCCAGTCAATTAATTTGGCCATATTAAGACCTACAGGGATTCACTGGTCTTCAGTCTACTTGCCTTGGATCCCAGTGATGCACAGTGCTGACCCTTGCAAGACCATTCTAAATTAAAAAGTGGAAACCATCTACAAGGTCAAAAACCTATCATAATAATTTCAAAGTTTTTAACTATTACTATAGTTAATCATGCTGTCATCGCCATAGAGAATAACAAGACTTACACTGTCTGGCCACAAAAAGAGTCGCCACCAAAAAAAAAAAAGGTCACACACTCTAATATTTCATTGGACCGCCTTTGGCCTTGACTACAGCACGCATTTGCAGTGGCATTGTTTCAATAAGCTTCTGCAATGTCACAAGATTAACTTCCATCCAGTGTTGCATTAATTTTTCACCAAGATATTGTGTTGATGATGGGAGAGTCTGACCACTGCACAAGCCTTCTCCAGCACATCCCAAAGACTCTCAATGGGGTTAAGGTCTGGACTCTGTGGTGGCCAATCCATGTGTGAAAATGTCTCATGCTCCCTGAACCACTCATTCACAATTTGAACCTGATGAATCCTTGGTATGGAATACGCCCGTGCCATTAGGGAAGAAAAAATCCATTGATGGAATAACCTGGTCATTCAGTACATTCAGGTAGTCAGCTGAACTCATTTTTTGGGCCATAATGTTGCTGAACCTCGACCTGACCAACTGCAGCAGCCCCAGATCATAGCACTGCCCCCACAGGCTTGTACAGTAGGCACTAGTCATGATGGGTGCATCACTTCACCTGCCTCTCTTCTTACCCTGATGCTCCCATCACTCTGGAACAGGGTAAATCTGGACTCATCAGACCACATGACCTTCTTCCCAGTCCTCCAGAGTCCAATCGTTATGCTCCCTAGCAAACTGAAGCCTTTTTTCCGGTTAGCCTTACTGATTAGTGGTTTTCTTGAGGCTACACAGCTGTTCAGTCCCAATCCCCTTGAGTTCCCTTCACATTGTGCATGTGGAAATGCTCTTACTTTCACTATTAAACATACCCCTGAATTCAACTGTTGTTTTTCTTCAATTTGATTTGGCCAAACATTAAAGTGATCAACGGTCACCATCATTCAGGATTTTTTTTCAGACCACATTTCTTCCTTGAAGACGATGGTTTCCCCACTATCCTTCCAGTTTTTAATAATGCGTTGGACAGTTCTAAACCCAAGTTTAGTAGTTTCTGCAATCTCCTTAGATGTTTTTTTCTTCTTGATGCATGCCAATGATTTGACCCTTCTTAAACAGACTACATCTTTTCCACGACCACAGGATGTGTCTTTCAACACGGTTGTTTAAGAAATTAGAAGCCACACAATTGCATCAGCTGGGGTTAAATAACTTGTGTCCAGCTGAAAGATGATTGCCCATGCAGTAATTATCCAATAGGAGGCTCGCACCACTATTTGCTGGGTGTAAATGCAGGTGGCGATTTTTTTTTTGGCCAGGCAGTGTATTTAGCCTTTGTGGTTTAGAATACACTCATTTTTTGTTTAGGATCTACCCTGAATTTAGAAACATCAAAGCATGACTCCAGGAGAGGGGACTAACTGCAAACCTTCCTCCAATTGGTTGCTAGATGTGAAATGTGCCCTCGAGAGTCAATCAGTAATGTAAGCCGTGGTGTGGAGTGCTGGTCATGCTGTTGTCTGGAGAGTCCTCCAAAGATGTGAGGAGTGAGTGTCTTTCAGAGAAAAATCAACTAACCTACTGTAAAAGCATCTAAAAGTTTAAAGACAAGAATTACTCAAATTTCTCCCCCAAAAATTTATAGACTTTATTAAAGATTTCCAAAAATTGAACAAGCTTTGGTTATTTACAATCAAATTTAAAATTCATCTCAATTCTCATTAAAAATTGAGGAAATAAAATATGTAAAAAATAAAAACGCCGTCATAATCATCTCAATGAACTCAGTCTCACAGATCTT